>JAQFXP010001353.1:0-19859 GCA_034693685.1 Belba bartosi
CAGTGAAGCCCATAGTATTTGCTGTACTGCACAAAACGCATTGATATAAGTCGAGTGAAACTCAAAGCGGTTAATGTGATTCTCAATTAAAAAAAACGACTGTATGTTATCCAATCAATTGGTTTGATTGTATGCTATTGTTCCTGAAATTCGAAAATATACACGAATTTTGCCATTTAAGCTTGGTTTAGCTTGTACATTTTATTTTAAAATTTTAACTCTAGATAAAATGATAATTATATTCATATTTAAAATTTTAAAGTCTAAATTACAAAAATATATGAAAGTTTGATATAAAAACTTTTATAATCAGTGTTGCACACGGATCACTGCTAGATGAATTTATCACGTGATACAGCCCACATATACTGTAGATTAGAGTAACAAAAAAATTTATTCAAATAAGTTATGACAATTTAAAATGAGATGAGATCAATAAAAACCGTTTCAAAATTGTTTAATCAAATTATTAAATCAATTAATAACAAAATTTTTATTTATTTACAAAAAATACAATTTAATTATTAGTAATAATTTATTACTATCTATACGATATTATAGAATAGCATTGAAATTTTGTTCAAATTTTGAGCATGCTATTCTTAAGCATGCTTTTAAATTATTTTGTCATATATTTATAGATTTTATTTTATCCGAATGATTTGAATAATTCGAGAAATTAAAGCAAATTTATAATTTAATAAAAATCAGATTTAAAGGTAAACAACATACTATGCATATTTTATGTGAATAAACATAAGAAAGGTACATTTTGAATAGGAAAATTATGTTTTTTTTAAACATAGATTTTTGAATTTGTGCAACACTGTTTATAATCAATACCTAAATTAATCATTATTAAGGCGTAAAAAGGCATTTTTGTAGTTGTGGTGCCTCAGAAACTCGAAAGCTAATAATTATAGCTAGTTTAATTTAAAAATGCAAATGTCAAAATAGAAAAATTAACAATTTTATAGTCCATAATTATAAAGTAGAAAATAGCAAGGTCGAAAATAATATAATTAAAAATAGTAAAATAACTTAATTGATTTAACTTTTCTATTTTAACTACAATTATATTACAATTTCGACTTTATTAGTTTTACTATACTATTTTCGAATTTTTTATTTTCAACTTTACTCTTTTTCACTTTATTATTTTCAATTTTATTATTTTCGACTTTGCATTTACAGTCCATCTAAGTTATAAGTTATAACTAGGGCTCGGAGTCTGTTTAATTTTTCATCCCATTCTTGACGAAACAGCTATTTAGACTTTAAATTACAATTAAAAATAAAAATTAATAAAATACAATAAAAATTTCAAAATATCTTCAGAACACCACTAATAGATTTAATTATCATCTGATGGCTAAAATGTCTTCAAATCACCATTAATTGATCTAATTATCAATTGATGACAAAAATGTCTTCAGAACATCACTAATAAATTTAATTGTCATTTAATGGCAAAAATGTCTTTAGATCACCACTATAATAATTGGATCTATTAATGGTAATCTGAAGACCTTTCTACCATCAGATAATAATTGAATTTATTAGTGGTGTTCTGAAGACATTTTGAAATAGAATTAAAATTTTTATTATATTTTATTAATTTTTATTTTTAGCGCTAATTTATAGGCTAAATAGCTGTTACGTCACGAATGAGATTTAAAAAGTGAGGCCGACTTTGGGCCCTAGTTATAACGAACTCGCTTATAACGAATAACCGCTTATAACAAACAAGTGCTTAGGAACGGATATAGATAAGTCGGTTATAACGAACGATAATCTCAGAACATGTAATAGAAATGGTATATAAAGAAAAAATTTCATTTTTGGTATATTTCAAAAAATAAAACAATAAACAAATAATTTCTTATTATTATTATCAGACATTCAAAATTCAAATTCAAACATAATATATGTTAGATTCAAAATCAGCTTGTCATTTCTTGAATTAACAAAAATAATACAAACTTAAACACTGTTACTCTAATTTTAAAAATCGCAAACATTTCACTTAATTTTACAATTTATTTGATTTAATAATTTCTAATTATAAATATATAATTAAAGATATAAAATGTTATAAATCTAGTAAAATCAATTAATATGTTTTAATAAATTTTAAAATATTTGTTTTAATTCCGGGTTAATCCCTGGTTGTGCAGGAAGTAGTTTTCCGAAAGGTGATCAAAATATTCTCGATTGCAATATTATATTAGTAATTTGACTAAAGCAGGAAACAACGTGAAGCCTATCTGAGGCATAACCTTGAAACATTAAATTTGATTTGAGCTTGAATATATTGACAATACGCTGTACTATCCGTAAAACTTGTTAAGAATTTTCAGCGAATAGGGCAGGATGATTTTTAAACTTAAATAACAATAAAATTTAGTAAGTTTTGAACACTATAAGTTCAAAAGTATAAATTAGTTTTTTGCTGTACTTTTAAACATGCAAACATTATAATAGTACAACTGACTATACAGTATTTTTCTTTCGGTATTCTTATCTTTGCAAATGACTTTATTGTCAGAGCTCTGGTTTGCAAAACTCTTTCTTGTTTTCTCATAACTATTTCTCCTCTCCGTTTCATTTGGTACATACATGCTTTCTGGCAGTACAGCAGAAAGAGTTTTGCAAACCAGAGCTCTGACAAGAAAGTCATTTGCAAAGACAAGAATACCGAAAGAAAAATACTGTAAGTTCAAATGTTTTGTTTTGTTTTTCTTAATAAAAAGTAAAAATCTAATTAAAATTTTGAACTCTTACTAATTGAGACATACTAATAATAATAAATGAAAAAAGTGGTCAAATATATTTATGCTTTAATATACGAAATATACGAATCAACATTTACTCTAAAATGTGTCTGACTCATTTAAACAATTAACAACGAATAAAATATTTAATACCCTAAAATGTTTTTGCCTTTTACTGGACTAAAGTATTCTACATTATACTGTATAATGTATAGAAATAATGTATATATAATAGAAATATATCTACAGTGTAGAATCTACACTGTAGATCGATGTTTTAATTTACTTGGTAGTTCACTCTGGCATAGAAATGTTTGCTAAATTAATTTATATCAATCTAAAAACTAATATCTATTACATAACTATTGACAGTATAATCAATTAAATCTAATAAATAATTAATTTAACAATACTTTTGCATCGATTCTATTGCGATTTTCAAAGCATTAAAGGTTTAAAAAGATGTAAATAAAAAACCTTTTTTTTTAATAATCATTGAAAAAATAATTTAAATATTATAATAAAATGCAATGTTATTATTCAATAAATTGATATAATTCTTTAGATTGATATTAAACAATTAGCAAGAAGTTCAATGCCAGAGTAAAGTACCGAGTAAGAATTTTCTCATTAGTTTCTGAGCAATAAACCACTCTAAACTACAATAGATTGTATTTGTACCTAATTGTAAATGGTGCAATTACATAATACAGCATTGTACTTTTGTTTTAATTTTATATACACTTATAGTAGTGTTAAAATTGATTCAAACTAAATATATAAATAGTTTTGTTAACTGTTGCTGGATATGTCGATTATTTTGGGTATTTCGGGTACTTCGGGTACGTCGGGTACTTCGGGTATGGATTTTTGCAAAGTTGCACAACCCGTCAGTAGAGGGCAGAGAGTGCATACATGCGTTGGTTTGAGTGGTTTTGTGCAATGCTTTCGAAGAGTGAACTGAACAGTGAATACTGAATGCATTCTCTGCTGAATAACTATTAAACTGATGTCTGTTATAGTGAATCACTTCATAGGCTTTACGTTGTGTTGATTAGACTATTGGCACAAAACCACAAAAACAGTTAATTTTTAATCCGTTTAATGAGTAATGCCTTCATTGCAATCAATCTATTTATTTGTTCATTAATTGATTGCTTTTCTATTTAATTAAAACAATTTATTAAATCGAGTAAATTGTGTCGAAAACTGCAGACAATAAGTGATTGAATAGATTATTGTTTACTTCAATTGAATGACATTTTGTTGATTTAATATAACATTTGTCGAGAATCGCAGTTATTATTAAAAACTAAACAATGTCTTCGAGCGGTGCGCCGAGCGGTGGGACCGGCAATACCGGCGCTCATAGGTATAGGTATAAGAATACAGGTCTTGACGCACAGGAACTGCGCCGAAGACGTGAAGAAGAAGGCGTTCAGTTGCGCAAACAGAAGAGGGAAACCGAGTTATGTAAACGACGTAATTTGGCCCAATCTGGCGATGAGTGGCCGCCCGGAGCCGCTCCCGACGACTCAGCCAATGCCGCCGCTCAGGTGATCACTCAGGAGATGGTGGCCGCGCTCTACACCGAAGACGTCGAACAACAACTGATCGCTACTCAGAAATTCCGTAAACTTTTGTCGAAAGGTTTGACTCAATTGTTGTTTCGTTTGATTTATGTTTTGATTAGATTTAAAGCAATTATTTGAATCGAATTAATACTAACATTGGTTTCAATGTCCAGAACCGAATCCACCCATAGATGAGGTGATCCAAACCGGTATAGTTCCGCGATTTGTGGAGTTCCTGCACAGAGACGACAATTCGGTGCTGCAGTTCGAGGCCGCCTGGGCTCTGACGAACGTGGCTTCCGGTACTTCCCTCCAGACCCGGATGGTGATAGAGGCCGGAGCTGTGACCGTATTTATACATCTACTCGAGTCGACCCATGAGGACGTGCAGGAACAGGCAGTTTGGGCACTGGGCAACATTGCCGGCGATTCACCCGAATGCCGGGACTACGTGTTGGGCAACTGTGCTCTTCTACCTCTCCTACAGTCAGTATTGACATTATCTTAACATTCAATATAAGAGCACAAAAAGCTTCAAATACTAATAATTTCAACTTTTGACAAACAAAATGATATGAGCTTGGGTATTTAGAGTAGGCCCCACTATGGGTTTACTACGGGTGTGCTTTACAGTGCTTAAAATTTATCAATTAAGGAAAAGCATCACTTCATGACTCAATGGTTTAAATTTTTGTTCGTTTAGTCAAATAATTTCTAATATATTATTACTAAATCGAGTATTGGTCAAATGTCTCTATACTAAGTCGTATATCTGTCATATGCCGGGCGAGTCCATCCGCCGACCCTGTCTTCCGGTGCCGGTTGTGGCTCTCCCGACATGTGCTGAGAGTGTATGTCCAATATATTTAAGTAGAATTAAACTTGGGAATATATTATTTAAAAGGATTTAACTTGTTAGTCATAATAAAAAATTTAAACCATTGAGTGCTTATTCATGAATTGATACATGGTCCTCACACGATTTGACCTTGTTGAGCACATTCACATCCATAACCGGCAGCCATAACCATCCAAAGCTATCATTTATTTCTCAAATATAGACATTATTTGAATGTTTTTAATTGATTCGAAACGTTATTATTAATTGTGAACCGAATGCACCCATAGATTGCTCAGTAAGTCTTCACGAATATCGATGACCCGGAACGCGGTGTGGGCGCTGTCCAACCTGTGCCGGGGCAAAAGCCCTCCGCCCCGGTTCGAGACCGTCAGTCCTTGTCTACCGGTTTTGGCGCGACTTCTCTTTCATAGTGATAGTGATGTGTTGGCCGACGCCTGTTGGGCGCTCTCATACCTGAGCGATGGGCCCAATGAGAAAATCCAAGCAGTGATCGATGCGGGCGTTTGTCGGCGATTAGTCGAACTACTGATGCATTCGAACCAAAGCGTAGTGTCGGCCGCCCTGAGAGCCGTCGGGAATATAGTGACCGGCGATGACATGCAGACCCAAGTGATCCTGAATTGCAATGCTTTGCCGTGTCTTCTGCACCTCCTGTCCTACACCAAGGAATCGATTCGCAAAGAGAGCTGTTGGACGATCTCCAACATTACGGCCGGCAATAAGCAGCAGATCCAGGCCGTCATTAACGCCAATATATTCCCGATTCTCATTGAAATCCTATCGCGAGCTGAGTTCAAGACGCGCAAGGAGGCGGCCTGGGCTATCACCAATGCGACCAGCGGGGGCTCACCCGAACAAATAAAGTTCTTAGTAGACCAGGGATGCATTCCTCCACTTTGTGAACTACTGACTGTAATGGATCCCAAGATCATTCAGGTGGCCCTCAATGGCATTGAGAACATCTTAAGATTAGGGGAAGTGTTGTCCAAAGGCCCGAATGGCAACGGCGTTAATGAGTTTGCCGTCAGAATCGAAGAATGTTATGGTATGTGTTGTTAACTTAACTGATCCAATCGGAGATGTGATGTCTTGTTTTGTCTTGTCTTGTGTTGTCCAGGTTTGGACAAAATAGAGTTCTTGCAATCGCACGAAAACGTAGAGATCTATCAAAAGGCGTTCGAAATAATTGAGAGATACTATGGAACAGAAGACGAAGAATCAGCGCTCGCGCCGTCGGTCGATGAGAACAATCAGTTTGCGTTCGGAGCGGCGGCCGACTCGACCAGCAACGCGTCCAACCCTTCGAACCCCTCTAACCCTCAGTTCCAGTTTTAATTCGGTTATTATTAGAGCAAAAGTAATGTCAAAGCAATTCAATAGTCAAACACCGATTCTATTAATTCGATTGATTCGCAGCTTTTGATTCAGTTTTTATTGATTATAACTTAGTTTTTATAGATTTAAGCGAAAAATCTTTAGATTACTAACTATTCTGAAAACAATTGAGACCTGATTTCAAATAATTCTTAATATTGTTATTCAAACAAAATCTTTTGCTGTTTCTTAATATGAGACAAATGACAACAACAGATAAAAACATACATTAATTAACTGAACGCCAACAACACATTAATATAATTATGAAATTAACCCAAAAATGTGTAATAATTATCGATTCAATGCTATTGTAAAACACAACTAAAACACATACAGAATGTACAGATAGAGAGAATTTTTACAGAAAAACACATTCAAAAAATGTACAGTAATTAAAGTTAAACTAATAAAGTGTCAAATTATCATTACTTTATATCTTTAGTATTGCTTTCACTAAAAAATTGGTTCCAATTCTGGCGACCACTCAATCAATTTGAACTTTATGTCCAATTATTGTTCGAATTTTCGAATTGATTTAATCAATAACTGTCACTAAAATGGAGATTCATTTAAGTGATGTCCGATGTCTTGAGAATCTGATTAATTGCAGTTTTTTAGGGCTAAGACTTTATTAAATTCAAAAATGCGTTAAAATTCGTTAAATAACACTAATCTCAATCTAATATAGATTAAAACCAATCATTCATTAAATTCAATCAATTTGATTGATTTGATTAAATGATAAAAAAAATTAAAATATCAATGAAATTGTTGTCACAATTATTGTCAAAAGTTTTGATTCGAAGTTCGAACACAAGGTTTGCACAAATGGTTTAACTATTGTTTGAAGACTTCTTATGATAGGCCGGGTTTTTGCCGAGAATTGGCAGCGGATGGGCTTCGGTGTTGAAAACCCATTCGTCGAATGAGACCAAGTCGTCGGTCGAGAAAATCAAATACAAATATTTGAAGGTTTCGGCCAAAAGAAAGCTCTGCTGAACGTCGTCTTTAGGACTGTTTACGTCGTAAACGTTTTTAATGCCTGAATAACCACTTTCTGTTCGGCAGTATTTGTGTATAGCCTGAGCCGCACTCCAGGCCCAGTCTCTGTATTTGTTGTCATGAGTCACTCTCCACATGTAGAACCAGCCCTCAATCACTTCCGGTCTCTGAATGTAATACTTTTCGTTTGGCCTAACAATCAAAACAAACAAATCAATTGATAAACAAATTTGAAACCAGAGTTAGAATGAGTCAGACCTGACAGCCTTGGCCTCCACGTTCTCACTAAACCTGAACGACTCGGGACCTATTTTGGTGGCCGTTCGCTCATACGACTCGTGACAGGTCCGGGCGATCTCAGCGCCCAATTCCAAGTAATGATCTTTTTGTTTGTCTTCGAGAGACTGACCGCTCAGGGCGATCAGACCACTGGCAAAGCAGGACAAGTGGTCCATCTTGTGCTCCAGTCGGTCGTATTTCATTTCGGCGAAGTATGTCAAACCTGAGCTCGACTTCTGGACCAAATTCTTTTCAATCGCATCTATCGCTTCGTCCCACATCTTCCGGGCCTCCATGTCCTTACCTCCTGATTGTATCCATTCTTTTAATAAGTATTCAAAAAAACTATCTCCGAGTGCGCCCATAGATATGTGAGCTGTTGTGGGTTTTAATTAATAAAAAATTTGATTTGAATTTTAAAATTTAATGATAGATATGATTGCTTTTGAATACTTTCTATAAATTAAATAAATTCAACAAATGGTGAACTATGCTTAATACAGTAATCATGGTATTGCACCAAGGCATTTCAATATTTAAAATTCAATTACTGACAAAAATTTTAAAAAATAGCCCTGGCATTTGACCCCCAAACTACCCAACATGATTTGCCGGCTGCCAAAGATAATCTGCAATTTCTTTCGGTTTTAGACAAAAATTTAAAAATTACCCCTAAATTAATGCTAAATTTAGTTTGAATTCTGTTAAATCGGGTTAAATTACATTTTAAATTACATTTTTCGAATGTTTTTATTTTAAAAATTCCTATAAATAAAGTATTTATAAAAACAAAACAAAAATGAATAAAAACACTCTTTTAACTATTCTGTCAGATATCAAAATTATAAAATAAAATATTTGCTTAATTTATGCGTAAAATAAAGTTAGATAAGTAAACCAACTTATTTTAAACAAGTGTAATCGAGTGCTAATATCTGTATAATAAGTATACAGTATATAAATTAGTGTTGTGTTAGCCTCAGCGCAAATAATCAATTGGTCTAATAATGTCAATCAATTTAATAAAATAAAACAAGACTTAAATATCCTAGTTCAAAATGTTTTATGCAAAAATAGATCAAGGTTTATTTAGTTTAATCAAATTTTCGTTTACGCTCCCGAGAATGGACCGATTCCTGTCCTTCAAAATTAGCGAATAACTAATTAATTAATTACTCAAATAATTGCTTTAATAGAAAACATTTGTCTAATAGTACTCTTAGACTAATACAAATCAATTTATGTTAAATAACATATTTTGATATATAATTTCAAAGTATTAATTATTAATAAATAATTAATAAATACAAATCACATATTGTTATTAAAATGCGTCTATTTTTATATTAGCTGTGAGGGCCCGGAGGCCCTATGGGTAGAAATTAGAAAAGGAGCAGAATTATAATATGCCTAAATTGGTAGAGCGCGTCAATGCAAGCCCTTTAGTACAAGTGTTTTGCGCATTACAGCCGTTAAGAGACAGAAATTGGAATATTTTTGATTAGATTTTGGTAGAAATAATTGAAATGTTTTGGAAATAAATTGAAATAATTTGCTTAAAATAATTAAAAATATGAAACAATTGTATAGACTTACGTTGTCCAAATTTGCCAGTTTTTGGGTTAATATAGTTGGGGTATAGCCCTCCGTGTGGTTTATCCAAAGCGTTGAGAATGCGTCGGACATTCATTACTTTCTCTTTATATACATTTTCACCCGTAATGTCACTCAAGTAGAGGAACTCCATGTGAAGAGTGCCTATCTCTGCCAATATAGAGCTGGACTGGGAGGCCCAGACGTAGTTCTTGCTGGCGCCGGTCGATGGGTTGACCAGAGAGTGTGGTATTCCTGTGGGAGTGTTGAAGGCCGGAAGCATTTTGTTGGCAATAGAGTGGGCCTTAACTAAAAACATGTCGTCTTTAGTGAACGCATAACAAGTCAAGAGTCCGCCAACGAATCGGATTATAGTCTCGAATACAGAGACCTCACTGTTTGCCTCTTCCAGATTCAGGTTCTTTTCGACCCAATCCCGACCATCACTGAACTCTTCTTTCAAACCCATAATCCAAAGAGTGTCCAATCCGTCGACAATTGTCGCCCCTTTTAATCAATTAATTGATTAATCAGTTAATCCGAACCCAAACCGAAAACATTACCCATTTTGGTATTGCCGAAAATGCCGGCCGAGTGTCCCTTCTTCGAGATCGGTCTCAGCTCGTTCTCACCCCAGGCGTAGGTCTTGTAGTTAATCCAGGCCTCTCTTGTCATCTCTTTAATGAAATCTCGTTTTCTCCTCACCTCTGGGTCCGGATCTTCACCACTGGGCAGCACAAGAGGTTTCCACTCGTTCTCATTGTTGGCGTTCCTTAACGTCACTTCTGGTGCCAAACCATTGACATTAGGTTTGGGCAAAACAGCCCTCATTTGACTCATATTAAAATTGAACTCTTCGTTGATCTTTATTCGGAGCCGTTGTTTGTCCTCAATCTTGAATCGGGCCGTATGTGAGTCATGGCCTCCAACTACATGTGACTCCACGGGCGGCACTAACCCCAACAGATCCGGCCCTAAACTGTCGGCCGGTTTTATGTATTTATAGACATTACTAGCTTTGAGTTCTGGCAAATACGCCATTCCTATGACACTGAAGACTATGAAGATTACGATCACTAAGACTAACAAATACTTCTCACGTATTCTTAGTATAGATCGGGAACTGCTGTTCGGCGACAGAGTTATAAAGCCGGAGGAGTTCCGCGAGTAGTGCGACGGCAGAAGACCTGCACTTCTGGCCGACATCACTGTCTAATTGGTCCGATTGTCTCTATTATGCGACGATTAGAAATTGTTTTGATTTGGTTTGCAATTAGTGTTTTGCAAATATTTAATTAAAATCGAGTCATATCTTCAGCTTTGGTTAAAATAAATAAAAACAAACCAGAAGTTTGTCTGCAGTTAGGGCTCAATCATTGCAATTATCGACAGTACAAGTCATACAAAATTACAAATCACACAAATGCTCCCAATGTTGTCTTCATACAAATGCTCACATATCACGTTATTGTTAGTCAGTTAATTTAAACCCCGTTCAAACAGCACTCTAAATAAATTAGTTTGTATTATTGTAGTTTCTAAATTATTGTTTGATATTTAAGATTTTATTAAGTAAGAGCTATTTTTATTAGTAGCTTATATAAATGAAACAGAACAAATATCAATTACAAACACACAATGAAAAGTTTTTTAATTTAAGTTCAAAATCTCTAACTCCACTTTAAATAGAATCGGGTGTTTTGAAATGCCTACAAATATGATATCGTCATACAAAACATTGTCATTTAATTACAGCACATATTTTGTAAACAGATTAAACTCATGTTATCCTAATTTAGGATATATTCCGGATTGAACTACACTTTTGCTTGTTCGGTGTACAGTCTATCCCGGTTCTTTAGTCGCTCAGTTCTGTAAACATCATTCACTAAACCAGGATTAAAATTAGACGAAGCGATTAAAATTCTATAATATATTTGAACTTGGTTTCTAACAAATTGTTTACTAGAAGTGGGTATTTACAAAAAGCGGGTCAACACTAAGCGGGATAGACTGTATTTTGAAAATTATGCCCTGGTTATATTCAAATGAGATCTTACTCTAATGCAAAAACATTAATATAGATTTGATTAAATATTTTTAAAACTTTTAATAATTAATATATTATGTTTCAATGGAAATACATCTAGGTCGTATAAATTATTTTGTTTTATTTTATTGTTAATTAAATTTAAACATACTGTAGTTTTAAAAAATTATTTATGTCATATCTGTTACATTAATGTTATGTTTAATTTAAATAACATTAGTTTTGGGGGAAAATAAAATTATGGAATTGACTCTTTGTCTTAACCCAATCAAACGCATTCACTCAATAAATAAATAATTCAATTCTGATAACCAGGATCTGGAATCAATCAATGAATATGCAAAAATAACTGACCAGTTCTTAATAATTATTACGAAGCCTGCAATTTTGAAGTTAAATATAGAACTTTCTATGTTGTATAAAAAGTTGGGCTTTGGACAAAATAGATGTGCAAAATATTAAAATAAAAATATATAATATCGAATATGATAATTGCGAATGTAAATATCAAATATGCTAATGTCGAAAATGTTAATATTGAATAAGCTAATATTTAAAGTTAATATATATTAGCATATTTTTATTTGAATATTTTGCACAATTATTTAGCAAAAAGCCCAACTTTTTATACAACATAGAAAGTTTTAAAGAATAAACCAAAATAAGTATGTTGAGTTGGCATTTTTAAAATTACTTTTTTATACATAAATTAGTTTGCCCAAAACTTTTTCCTGTGTATATTTTGTTAAAATGTCCACTTACTAAAAATATTCTATCTTTTATTTTGATTCTAACGATATATTACCCTACAGTATATACTTTAATTAATAACATTAATTTTTATTTGAAAAACGGTGAGGGTGTCTTCCCTTAATTTTTGATATGTTGATGTTTTTAAACAAATTTTAAAATTTTAAATTTTTTTTGCCAACCGAAAATAACCCAAAAATTTCCAAAAAAAAATGTTACTTAATAAGTAAAAATATTTTTGAAAAATTATTTTAAATATTAACTATTTTTAAATATTATGTGTTTGGAAAGCAATTCTTGTTTTTTATTTTTTTAACAAAAAGAAAAGTATTGAACCAGGAGTTTTACAAATTTAAATATTTTTGTGTATTTTTTTAACGTTCTAATGTGTCTAACAAGTGTTTACGTGTCTAATAATTGGGATTTTGAAGGCTTAAAAAAGCTCCCTGGGGGTTTGTAAAAATTTTAAGATAGTCAAATTAAACTATTTTCAATTCTCTTTCGTTCAAACTATTTGTCTTTTTAATTTGAAAAATGCCAACTCAACCTGCTTATCCGGGTTTTTTCTTTAACTTTAAAATCGCATGCCCAATTTTTACTTATCTTATAAAAATAT
Source organism: Belba bartosi (assembly GCA_034693685.1). Lineage (NCBI taxonomy): Eukaryota > Metazoa > Arthropoda > Arachnida > Sarcoptiformes > Damaeidae > Belba > Belba bartosi. The sequence continues at coordinate 12,878 of JAQFXP010001353.1, forward strand.
TCACAATTAAATAAATTAACATTTAGTAATCGGCAAATTTTAAATAAAAATTTAATAATTGGAAACTTATTTATTTTGATTATTTAATTATATAGCTTTTATTGTTTTTATTGTTGAAGAGAAAGCTGTTTAGCTATTTAAAAATTTTAAACGATAATATTAATATATGTAATAAATTATTACTAATAATTATAATGTACAGTAAGATCTGTATAATTTCACACTGTTGGGACCGAGGTTTATGCCATGTGAAATTATAAAATGTGAAATTAGACAACTATAAAAAATTTTAGATATTATTTAAATGCAATTTTTTAATGACATTAATATAGCTAGAAGTCCGAATTGTTAAGTTAATAATAATTAGTTTTATATTTAACAATTTGCATAACATTTTGAAAGAATATTTATTTTATTTCAAATTAATAATTCTGTATTTTCATGATTTACTATTTTTAAAATTTTAAACTAATATTATTTGAAATAAAATTAAAATACTACTTTAATAGTAAGATGCAACTTATTTTATTTTTTAAAAATAATATTTGTCTTTTTTAATTTATAGAATTTGGCTTATATTTTTAATTTTCTAATCAAGGATTAAGTTTTCTGTTAATTTTTAATATTATTTTATTGTATTCTTAAATAATTTCCATAATTAAATATGTTTATTTGGCTTTTTTGTAATTAAGTTAACATACAAAACTAATATATTTGCAAATTTTTACATAGTAAATTTTATAACACTGCAAAAATTACGTTTTATTTATTTTTAATAAATAGTTGATTTGTTTAAACAATAAACTATTTTTAAATGTAAAATTATAAAAGTACAAATTAACTAAATTGTTTGCCTATATGTGTGTGAAAGTGAAAATAAACAAATGTGAAATTAGTGCTATACTTTAACATAGGTTCCAAAATGGTTCTGAATATGTCTGTGAAAATAGACAAATTGTGAAATTACGCAATGTGAAATTATACAAATCTTACTGTATTTAGAATTTTGTATATCTGTTGTTGAACAATCCTGGCGAAATTTAATTTAAAATATTTTTTAAAGTTTATAAAAATAAATTCACAGTATTTTATACAATTTTTAAAATGTGTTTAAATAATATTTAAGTTGAAAAGTGACATCAGTTTAAAATTAGAAAAAGTATCGATCACTTGGCCAAGAATGTAAATTGCCTGATTTTGATTTTATACTGTACTTTCGTTAAATAGTGACTGTACTCAAATTGACTAAATTAAATATTAAAATTAATAAATATCGGTTTGTTGCTTGCAACAAAAATAGGCATTTTTATTGAATAAAATTATAATTATTTACTAATTTATATCTCATTTTATTTATTAAAAATTAGAGTTAATATCTTGTTTACAAAAGCAGATAAACATGTGTTTAGTTTTAAAGTGTTTAACAATTTAAACAAATTTTATTATTGATTGAAATTCGATTCGTTGAGTATAATCTGAAAAACTAAAGCATTAATTAAATGTTTAAATTGTCACAAATTATGGCACAATTAAGGCTTTAATTTCAATCTTTAGAACATTATTCCAAATAAATTAAAACTTTTAAAATAAGGCAAAATATAAAATAAAATTTTAGTTTAAATACATTTAAAATCAAAACATTTAAGTTAATAGAATTAAATGTTAGAAATAAAAAGAACTAAGGATTGGATTCTTAATAAATTGAATAAAATAATAAATCGATTGTTTGATTGAAATAAGTTAGTGTTTAGACACACGTCTCGGCATCAGATTCGGTAATTCGGGACAAATTCCAAAAACAATTTACGTTCGAATCTAAAGATATAGTAATAATAAAATAAATAAAATAATCTAAAGACAGGATCTGATCTAATGGCCAAACCGGTGCCATTGACTGGACTCCTTTTGATGAGCTGATCCATTGCGCGATGAGTTGGGACAATGAGTTTGGTTTGTTCGCCGGCACCCGTGTATTGATTACCGACCGAATCGGTGACTAAAAGCAGTTTTTTGACGACATCTCTGCCGAGAATATTGTCGACCACTGTCTGTAAGTATGGGTCGGAAGAGATGGAAAGTTTGAGTTTATCCCTATTCCAAACCAAAAGCCGAGATTCTTCTAACGCCACGATTGAGACCTCATAGGTCTCATGAGCGCCGACACCAAACCATTCGGGAGAGTCCAAGAATTGGTGGCTATCTATAATGTGAAGCGTTTGTCCGTTCCTTATGACAGACACTCTGCCGGACAACAGGAGTGAGAGTCTGTCGACTCGAGTGCGGCCTTCGATCGCATAAATGTCTTTCGACTTAAGAGTTTGTATTTCTCGCGAACACAAGTAAATGGTTTTAAACGCATTTCGCGACACTCTTAACGGTTGGAACAGATCTCTGTAAACCATTTCGACGTCGTGTGGGAACCTATCAAAACAGCAATAGAGAGCACCGGCAGCTGACCATCAATTCATCATTCGATTGATTCGATTGGAAGTCAAACCTAATAAATGGATGTAATTTCCATACGATTGTCACCACATGTATGGCATTGATTGCTGTGAAGACAGCGTTCCATAGGATTAGGTCCGACTCACACAACACTATCCAACCCCACATCGAGAAGAACAACGACCCGATGGCCAGACACGACCGCAAATACAGTATTCCGTAAACACTGTTTGTGGCCAAGTATGCCATCAGAAGGAAGACATTTGCCGTTTGAAACAAGACGTGGTTCGGGCGGTTCCAGACACTGCACATCGACAGCGGTCTGAGCGCCGACAGCGTAGACAACACCAACGAGTCGTTCATTTCATACAATTAATTCATTTAAATGATTTTTGATTTCAATTAATTAAATCTAATAAATCAATCGAAATAATAAATAAACTTTTTATAACTTTTAACTCAAAGTCTCAGATAATTAATGTATTGAAATGTTTAGACTTATTATACTTTAGTTATTAGTGTTTGAAATAGTATTTCAATTGATGTTTCAATTTTGAAATTATTGTCTAAACTTTGAAAAAACAGTCCATTAATCTCAAACTTTTGTCTTATTAATGTTTTCTTGTTTTTACTAATTTATTCTATTTTTCAAAATTTAAATTAATTTATTTAAAACAAAAGCCACATTTTATCACTAAATTAAAATTTTTTATTGATTTATACTGTATTTGTTATATTAGTTGTTTTAAAGCAATTTAGTTATAGCAACAGTTTATTTGTAATTTATGAGCACTTTTTAACCACAAAAATTAGATTTAATATTTTTAAGCTAAAAATCTAACAAGTTTTTATAAATTTTTTGCAACATTATGTAATTTATTAAACAGGTTTTACTGTATAAAAACTGAGTTTCGGTTTTTAAAAAATTTATTAGTTTCACTTTCAATTGACACCAGACTAGAGCTGCTCTTCAGAGCAACCACAGCCCAAGTTTGCATATTCGTTGTGAAATAATTATTGCAGAGTAAATGTAACAGGTTAGAAATTATTTAAATTATTAATATAATTAGAGAAAAAAGAAATAGGCTTTTGGTTGTCTATTTGGCTTATTATGAGAAATCACAAAACTTAAATTGATAAAAGACAAATATGAAACAAATTATTTATAAAAATTTTTAAATTATTATATTACCAAATACGGTAATATCAAATATGTTAATATAAAAAATTTGACATTATTATTTTCGATATTACCATATTCGACACTACTGTATTTGACATTACCATCTGTATATTTAATAGTATATTTTGACAATGTTTATTTATTTATTTATTTGTGTCAGTGAACGAGTCAACCGATATTTCAACTGATGATGCAATAACTTATTGAAAGTTGAAAATCAAACAATGCCCTCATCATAACCTATGAATCATAAGTTACGATTCAAAAGTTATGGTATAAAAATATTAAACTTTAAAACAGTTATTAAATAAATTGAATTAAAAGAAATGGGAGGCGCTTTTGTACTAGTAATATAACATTTGTATAATTTATTTGTAAAATAGACTAAATTAATTTAATTTAATATAATAACAATATTAAACTACCGTAATACCCCACGTATAGCGGCATGCAGGTATAAAGTGAGGTTAACCTTATGCCGGTATACCTAGTGTATTAGCGGTTTAGCCACAAACTACGTATAGGGAAAGTTCAGGTGTGTGCTCTGAAAACTGTGACACCATCCTCGTTACCATATCTCACGGTGCAAGTGACGATCTCTGACTGGGTTGAAATCCCCGGTTGTGCAGGGAGAAAGCTCTCGGGTAAGATAAAAAAAATCCTATGTAGTGTACAACAAAAGCAAAATGTAGTAAGAAGTGTGTCTAAACCGGGGTTTTTACTTTATTATAAAATAATAATTATATGATAAAAATTACGTTAATGCATAATTTAAATAAGGTTCCAATTGGATTTACTAAAAAGAAAAAACAAGGTTTTAATAACAAAAAAAGTTTATATTTTAATAAAAGTAATATATTTTAAACTGCTAAAAACTTGTTGTGTTTTATTTTAATTAATTTTTTTATTTTCCTAAATGTGGTACTAATAGTTAGTAATTTAAAATATTAATTATTTAATTTTTATTAATACCAGTGAGAACTAAATTTTGTTTAAATATGCTAGCATTTTTTTATTATTATTTCATAATCAAAAGTTAATAAAATTTTTAATTTTTGTATTAAGATTTTACTGTATCTAAAATTTATTTGGATTTAAAATATTAAGTCTAATATTTGCTTCTATTAATATCATATTTATAGACATACAGTGGCTCCAACCATTAGAGGCACTAAAGAGCTCAGCTCTAATCCTAATAATTTACAAACATAGTACTACTACTACTGGCGCCGCCCAATGGCCACGTAATTCGAGATAATTTGCTTCTAAATAGTGCGGCAAAACTCGATCAGCTGTTTATAACTTGTCATTCAATGAGTGGTTTATTAATTAAATAATCGGCAAAAATGTCATTCAAATCAAATTCAATTAAAAATAACTCCAAAACCAATAATTCGGTTCAAATAAACGAAGAAATGAATGAATTGAGAGAAACGGTTTCGAAATGTATTGACGAAGACTTACCACTTCTGAAGCCATTCATCGATTTGTCCGAAATGTCTCAATTGATGCCCGATTTGAAGAAGTAATCCATTTATTAGTAAATGTTATTTCAATTAAATAATTAATTAATATTTAATTTGATTTCAAACAAAGAATAGGAAAAAAGGAATCGATATCTGAATCCGAGATTAGCTCTAAATTGAATGAAATGAACCAAAAGATCGATAAATTGGTTCAAAACAAATCTGATTCCGAACTCAATATTGGTTCGAATGAATCGGATTTGGATTTAGTCATCAAAAGCTCTAATCAATTGGAAATACAATTTCCGAGTTTTAAACGAATTGCCAATACTTTGACCGAAAACTTCGAAAACAATTCAATTAATGAAATCAATTGTTTTGATCGAAGAGTAATCGAAGTGAACGATCATAATGTGGACAAACTCTTACTCATGAGTCGACAAATGCTACGCTTTTACGAATCGCAGCGACATTTCAACGCTTTTAAGGATTGAATTGATTTACTGTATCTTTACTCTACATTTACTCTACCTGTACTGTATCTGTACATATGACCATATGTACATGTGTGCATGTGTGCTTGCACCAATTATTACTCAATTTGCCATAAATTGACATAATCAAAATCTGTGCAATTGTATGCACCTTGTTCAAAAACTAAGATATAATTGTTAAATATTATCAAATTAAATATAATTTTCTTATAAAAGCAACAAATTTTGAGTTAAAATATTAATAATATTTTTAGCTAACTATCAAATTTAAACTTAGTTTAAATTATTGGAAATTGTTTATACAATTGTAATATAAAAATGTAATAATTACTAAATTTATGAATTATTTGTCTTTTTAAAATTTTCAAGCCAAAAAAGTTTTTAAGTAATTTTTAAAAAAAAATCAGCATTTTAGTTTGCAATTTTTTAAAAACAAATAATTTCTAAAATTTAAATTAGCTAATTAATAGATAATTATTATTAAACATTTATAATTAGTGTCGATTGAACTAAGTCTTATAACAATGTTTATTAAAAACAATATTTTAATTTATAAAAATTTCAAATAAATTGTTATTGAACAATTTTTAAATATATTTGTATGTATAATTAAAAGTGCTTCAAATTATCAAGTTAAATTTTTAATCTAGCTCTTATAGTTTTTATTTTAAAAACAAAGTAATTTTTTAGAATTTTTGATTAACTTGTTTTAGAGTAAAATTTTAATATTTTATAACTACCGGTAATTATTTGATAATATTTTGTTAGATATTTGTTGTGAAAATATGAGTTAACAAAACAACTTTTCATTTGGAGTTTTTTATATTTTGCTTAAATTTGATTAAAATTCACTTAAATTTAAATAAAATTTTATTTTATTTCTATCTACAGACTGTATACGCCTTTCAGACTTTGTCGACTTTTGTCTAACTTTTTTTAAAGTCGGAATAAATAATAATTTATTAATTCTTATAACTTATTGAATCAATAAATAAATGAATTCGAATAAAATAATATCTTTTAATGAATAACTAAATAAAATTTTGTCTTTAAGTGGTTTTAAAGTTAGGATTAGTTACCAATGACTGCATTGCGTATAAAATCGTCAATAATATGAATGAACCGCTAAGTCGAACACTGAAGGAATTAATGAGTTGGACGAGTTGCTGGATGAGTTGCAAGAATTAGATATAAATTCAGGAAATTTTGTTTAATTTGTATGTATTTTACTAATTATTCAGAAATCTGTTGAATTCATTAAATCGAAAACATATTAAAATATTTTAATTGAATTGTTTTTAAATGAAATCAAATCAAAATTTTATTTAAGAAACAGTGAAAACAATTTAGACATTTGTCGAACACATTATAAACCGATTTAATGTGAACTCAAA
>JAQFXP010001354.1:0-19855 GCA_034693685.1 Belba bartosi
AAAAATATTTGGTACTTTTTGTAGTTATCAAAACTCCGCCTCTCGTCTGGTTTTTGACTTCTACTCTACAATTGTTAATTACTAGAAATGTAGCGCTACGTGAGTGCACGTTATACTCGACTCTAATTAAATTGATTTTGTATTTAAATTAATATAAGGACTAATCAAACCTATATTACATCGTATTACATTGAAACTTGTATTAATCAGTTATTTATATTGACTTTAATCGTTAATTTGTTTAAAATGTGTGTCTCGACCACAACTCGTTGCCAGACTTAGGCCAACGCTATTGACTAATTAATTGGTATTCGAGAGCACCGGCAGTAAAGAGCGAGAGCTCATCTAACTTCACAAAGCATTTACATCTCCCACTCAAAACAACTTATTATTATATAATGTGTTGTCGTCCTGACAACATAGGACTAAATCCGCGACGGTAGTCCTGGCAACGCATTTAACAATATTAGCAAGCTATAGATTTGAAATGCTAATAAAATTTTCAAATTAAATATAAATAATTAAAATCTTAAATGGCAAAAATAATTATGTTAGAAAAAGATATAACAAAATCTAATCTTTCAACATTAAGTTTTTACATTTATTTTTTTAAATAAAAAAATTTTTAATATGGTATTACAAATTAACTTGTTTAAATAATAAATTAAACAAGATAGTAAAAACAAAAAATTTGATACAAGCCCGTATTTTATTGTTTGCTAAAAATTACTAAGACAAAATAATCAGTTTTGTTTTTACATTTAACAATAGTTTAATTTAAAATAAAAATTTAAAATAATTAAATTTTTAGAAAATATAACACAAAAAAATTATAAATAAACAATTTTACAACAGTGTTTTTTAAATAAAATTTATCAATTGTAAAAGTTTCAATATTAGATTTTAAATACAAATATTTAGAATTAATTTTAAACTAAAGTTTTAATTACTTCCTATTTTAATTAAAATTAAAGTTTGCTTTCATAAAATTTTTTTTTATTTATAATAAATTTAATAATTTTATTAATAACTCAAATTATATTTGTATAGTTAGTCATATATTGTATGTCTAGTCAAGAAAACCGACAAAATCACCAAAACATATAAAATAATAAATTTTATTATATTTAGACTAAATAACTAATAACAGAGATTCAAAAGTTTGACAAATCTAGAGGGTAGGGGAATTGAACAGTGTAAAATTTGAGATAACAGCTCAGTGTTGCCCGTGTTAATTTTTTGCAATTAAACTGCTATTTCAATTATATTCAAATTAAATTAATTTATGTCGTGGTTGTTTTTGAATATATTTAGAAAAGAAACCCACTTCCTGAGCCCACTTATATTGGCTGATTAAGATCTACTACCTCTATTTGTTATTTATTAATAAATTATTAATATTATGTAACTGTTTTTAAATTAAGCTTTTTTGCTTTTTATTATTTTAATTATTTATATTAATTTAATTTTAATTGCTTAAATTTAATTAATTCCTACTTAAATATTTAGTTAAATTGCAATATAAAGATTTTATTTATTTTAATTTAAAATTACACTAATTAAGTTGTGTAAAACTAAATTAAATAATTTAAAAATTATATCGATTGTTTTATAATTTAATTAGTAATTTATAATTATTGTATACCATTAAAACAATTTTGTATATTTATGCATAATTTTAACATCTTAAAATAAATTAGTATACGCAAAGCAAAAAATTTAATTTGCTAAATTAGATTAACTAGAAACAGAAGTAATTTAAATTATTGACACAAAATAATTAAAAACTAATTTAAATTATGCCTTAATTATCAACTATTAATAGATTATACAAAAAAATAATTATATTTCATTAATCCGATTAATTAACCAATTTATCACTTTTTACTTTTTAAAAAATTTGCATAATTTGCACATAAGTCTCAATCAATTACAAACAGTTCCAGACATAAAAAACAAAGTAAATCAACTTGTTATAAATATAGCATTGGAGAAAAAAAAATTATTATTTTTTGAAAACAAAAATATTTTTCGAAAATAAAAAAAATTTAAATGAGTTATAGAAAAAGCACTTTCGAGGAAAAAATAAATTAAAACAAGTTTTAAGTAAATCGTCATTTAATACGCAACTAAATTATAATTCATAGTTTAAAAATAAAACTTTAAATAATATGTTTAAAAAGAGTGGCTAGTGTACTTCTACCTAACCGTATGCCGTCTCCTGCCGTCGGACTAACGGGCTGTAACAGCAAAGAAACGCTTATTAATATCGAAAAGAATTCGATCAAAGTTTAGGCACTATCTGTACCCCTCCCCCCCCCTAAAGTATCTTGTATAAATTTTAAGCAAACTTAGGAAACTGAAACTTGGTCAGCCAAGCATAGCCAACTTGAATCAGATTGACGACGTCCCACACTTTTATCTACATAAAAGATAAATCTCATTAACTATTTAATCAATATTTCACATTCAATAAAAGTTTGTTTGAGAAATGAGAGATTGAATAGAAGTGAATATTGTGTTTAAAGACTTATTTGTCTCTAATATTAATATTTATAAATAGCCGATTGAGTGCTTTTACTTTTCTTATTTTATATTTTTCCAATCTATTCATTAATAAAAAGCAGTTACTAGTGCATATAACTACACTTGTAGACGTGACTTAGCTGCACTATTGTCTGGAGCCATTTTGGCAATGTACTTTATGGGGGCAGTGTTATTAATGTTTCCATAGTTTATCAAGATGAAAAAACACTTTAACACAGATTTCTTAACTAATTGATAACAGTTATTGGAAACCCCAAATACTTTGTATATAATTAATTGAATTCAGGAATTTGTAGACTATATTTCAGTAATTATACTAAAGTACGTGTTTCTTTTATGTAAATCAGCTTTTATATTTTCATAGCTTCAATTAATTTTTGCACATAGTATTTATTATGCAAATTTATTAAACAGTACAATAAAATTTGGTTATAAAAACTTTACTTCTAAAATAGTACAACTTGAATTTGAATTTAAAGTTTAAAATAGTTATTGACAACACCGCATTAAAATAAAAAATATTATTTTAAAAATTTAAATTTTTAATTTTCCGCTATAAATTAATATTTAACCTATAAATTAAGACTTAATAAACTAGGGAAACACTGATGAATTTATTGCCCCAGTAAGTTTCAAAAATGTCATCATTGATCTCATCAGAAAACAACGCAACTTAACTTGTCCACAAGTGTAGCTATATTTACTATTGACTGCTAATAAAAATAAATTTTTTGCAAAAAACATTTTATCAGATCAAGTAACTCAATTATTATTTTTAGTTTTAACTAGATAATTTTTTATATAATTCTAATTTGCAGAGCAGAAGCAACCAGTAGCATGTATAGTTTATGCGCCAATAAGATACTTGTTTTTGATATTAGAAAATAGTAGATTTTGTGCAAAACAAAAAATTAGCAAGTGCTCTATCAACATGATAGATTTTTCTAACATGCATTTTATAGATTCAAATATAATTTTAAAACTTTATAAATAAAATCGAGCAAAACAAAAAAATTACCCAGGGAACATGTCTGAACTCAAACAAATTAATAGATTATTTATTATTTAAACGTTGAGTACTTTTGATTGTCACAGTTTTAAAGAAATAAGAGGCCGGGGAATGCTTAACAAAGTTCGTCAGACAAGATATACTCTTGTGCGTTTTATTTTATTTTTGCTTGATCTACATTCTGATTAAAAGCGAGTCATTTAATAAAATTTATGTTTGCTGTCACTTCTAATTGTATTCTAACTTAAACTTCTTTGTAGTGTATAATAAAACCTTTTTAGCCATTATATAAGGTTTAACAAGTATAGATAACTAAATAGGATTGTTATTTAAAATAGCATTACATAAAATGGTCTAATTAATTATTTAAATATAAATGCACCTTACTGAATAAATTTACATTTTTATTTGATTAATTGCATGTTTAAATTAAATTATAACAAAACAACTAGCTAAAAAGTTCATTATTTAAAAATTTTTTATATAATAATCAGTGTTATTCATTTTAAAATATAAATTCAAAACAATCAAATATTTTTGCCTGTACACTTAATATTATATAGTATTATATAATAATATAATATTAGTTTTAACTATAAACTTTAGATAAAACTAATATTATATTATTATATATAATAGTAAATAATTTTTAAACTTATTTTCAAATAATTTAACTTTAATTATACTGTATTCTGAATGAATGCATTTTGCAAAATAATTTTTACGGTTTTTATACTTAAAACTTAATTCAAATTTTAATTTAAAATATAATCTTATTATTTTCAAATTTCAATTTGTTTAGAGATTATAAATAAAAACTTGTAGACATCAATTAAAATATTAATTTTAATCTTTAGTTTATCAAGGTTAAAATTGATTAGTAATTGGCTAATTGTGCCAATAATTAGTTAATTAATTATAATTTTACTATTTTAATAAATTACGTAATTTTGTAATAAGAATTTTAAACTTTATTTTAGTAAACAATTTTGAAAATATTAAACTTAATTATTAAAAGAAATACAAATGTAATCAACAAAAAAAAAGAAAAATATTTTACATAAAACAACAAAAAACCGATTAAAGAATTTTTGCTTTTTAAATATAAAATATGAGAAAATGTTTTTTAAAATAATATATTAGATATAATTTGTGTATTAAAAACTCAAAAAATTTATATTAAGTATTAATTTATTTTTTTAAAAACAAACAAAATATAAAAAATGCAAAAATATTAAGTATTTTAATAACCACTAAATATACCCAAAAAATCAAATAACAAAAAAATCTTTAAACCAATAAATCAAATAAAAACTTAATGAGAAAATAATAGGAAATATATAATACAAAAAATACCAAATAAACACTCAAGCTATTTATAAAAAATACCAAGAAACATCATAAAAAAAAACTTAATCCTAATCTTCTCGGACTCTAATCATAATCTTCACGCCTTCGCCATTGAATGCGGTCTGGAATGCATCCAATGTTCGGTCGAATGTGAATCTATGCGATATTAATGGCTTCAAATCGACTTTTCCCGAACTTACTAACGCTATAGACAGCGGAAAACTGTTGACATAGAAGTGATACAAAATTTATTAATCAAATGAATAGAATTCAATGTCAAAGACAATAAGTCTAGAATTGCCTGAAGTCTAGAAACAGTATTGCTATTTATATAAATACAATATATTTCCTGCATAAACATGTTATTTTGTTATATTAATATTATTAAACAAACAAGGGCAAACAATAGAGAAAATTCTCGGAAATAATTGTTTTTTAGTTTATGTATATATTTTTTTTCTCAAACTATTACTAATAAACCGAAATATTACAGAATTTAAAACAAAATTGTTTACAGATCAAATTTCAATATAAACAAATTTTAATTAAATTTTCATAATCATTATTTTCTGAAATTATTTTTAAAATAAGCTTTTTTCAAAAAACTAAAGCTTATAAATATAATCTATATTTGAATGGGTTTTATCCGAACTATAAACTAAAACATTATTCTTAAAAGTAATTAAAAAATATTTTTAAAAACAAAAATTAATACCAATTTCGATAGCGAAATGAGCCGAGAATATTGACCTCTCGAATGGCGGCGTCGGCAATGGGCAAGTTAACATTGGTGGGCCCGTGGCCAACGATCAGTACTGTGCCGCCCTGTCTGGTGGCCAGTAGTGCCAATCGGGTGCTCGACGGCGCGCCACTGCACTCGATGGTGATGTCGGGCATCTGGTCCAGAGTCTCGCGGATCTCTTTGACAAGTTTCGACTCTTCGGTGTCTTTGGTGACCAGTATTGTGTGCGAAGCGCCGACACTTCGGGCCAGGGATAGCCGTTTTTGGTTAATATCTGGTTTAGGGCCAATCATAGGTCAGTTTATATATTTTTAAATTATTTCTTATCAATAATTGCTAACTACCGGTGACAACAATCTCTTCAGCGCCGAGTGCTTTGGCCACCATAATGTTGAAGAGGCCAATAGGTCCGGCGCCAGTGATGAGCACCTTTTTGCCGACAGTCACCTGTGCTCTCTTGCAGGCATAGACAGCAACGGTCAACGGCTCAATCATAGCTCCCTCTTCGTCGCTCATTGTGTCCGGAATTCTGTTCAGAAATTAGTCATTTGTTTAATGAAAAACTGATATCAATATCTGAAACCATTTAAAACTGCATTTTATAGTTTTCCTACAAAACAGTACTAAACAAATCAATTCTGAGCCTAACGTCGAGTTTAGTATCGATACGATAGTACAGTATTTCACTAAACTGTACGTTAGATCAGAATTAGTTATTTAGTACCGTTTGTGTGAAAACTATAAAATAAATAATAAAATTAAAAAACGTTTCTTAAAAATTCACATCAAATCAAAATTTTCAAATTGTTTCAAAATAATAATAATAATAACTAAATAAATAAAAAATACTAATTTAACAATAGAAACACGAATGTAGTAATGAGTACATACTTAAAGGTATAGTCGGCCGGGTGTAGGAAATACTGGGTAAGTGTACCGCAATGGGGAGGTGTGGCGTGACAGAGCACTTGCGAACATAGATTGTAATTGCCTTCCTTGCAGGTCACGCATATACGACAGGGCACGGCTGGTTCGGTGCAGACCCGGTCACCCACTTTGAAGTTGCTCACATCCGGGCCCACTTCGATCACTTCGGCACACGTCTCGTGGCCTAAGATGATCGGCTCGTCCAACAAGAAGTTGCCGATAAAGCCGTGTTTCCAGTAGTGGACGTCCGAACCACATATGCCGACACATGTCGTACGCAGTAATACCTCTGAATGTATTGATGTTTTGATAATTAATATTCTGTTTACCGATTCATATCTTATTTTATATTTTAATTTTTTATTAACATATAATTTAATGTTTAAATATTAATTTTTAGATTGTCTTAATTATGCAATTAAGTTTTTTAAATTTTATTTTAGATTTGTTTATTTAGCAAATAGTTCAGACAAATTCAGCTTGTTCAATGCACACTAAAGAGTGTTTAAGTGTTGGTCTACACAGATATCAATAGTTAATCCTTAAATGAATTGACAAAACTCAGGTGCTTAAGGACTGCCTAATCTTAATAGTTTTGCCAAAACTCTTAAATGAACTGAATTTGACTGTAATTACTAATTAGATTATAATTTTTATATTTGTTTAAACTAAATAATTGAAGAATTTTTGCCCAAAACGTACAGTATAAATTAGTCGAATTTTATAAATATTTAATTAGATTATAATTTTCATATTTTTAAAATTAAATATATGAAAACATTTTGCTTAAAGCGTATAAATTAATCAAATTTTATAAATATTTAATTTGCATGCTTAAAATGTTTTACTAATTTTATAGTTTTTTTAAGATTGTTGAAAATTTCTTTTTGTTATCGATTAGTTAAGACTTAATTAAACATAGATTAAACAAGATAGACTATCATAAATAAATTAAATTAACATGAATTAATAAAATAAATGTTTACTGGTTATATGTAAATTAACATCTGAGAAATAATTAGGAACTACGCATAAATTAATATTAAGATAATGAATAAATTAAAATTAATACTAAAATTAAAACTCTGAACAAATTTTATTATAAATTAGTTCATATTTTATATAAATTTTTGTTATTAGAATTTGCATAAAACATGAACTAATTTATAGTAAATTTTAGTTTAGTCTTAAAATAGTTTTAATTTACTTATTTAAATAAATTATTATAAAACACTTATCAAAAGCCAAAACTAAACTTCAAACAAAATTTTAAAAAAGAGATTAACTAGAAACAAAACTAATACAAAATACTGAGTACTAGTAATGAACTATAAAGGTTAACTTTTAAAAATAACCTTCTATGTTTAAAATTTGTTATTGAAGTGACATTGTGACAAATTAAAAAAATTTATTTGACAAATTAGAATGTTAAAAAATGTTTTTAAAAGAAACAAACCATTTTTGCCAGGCTTGTCAGGTAAGGGCCATTCCTGCATGCGAAGATCATCCACTTTATGTAGAACTGCCGATAGATTAGTGGTCGAGTTTGCGGTCATTTTTATGCTTTAACTTGTGATTTGATACTAAATATATCAAAATATATTTAAACTCAAATATAAAAATCAATAACAAATTACAGAATGATTAATAGAGAAAAGAAAAATCAATACAAGAATCGAAAAGCGATAACAAATCTAATGACACTCTAAAGACACGAATCAAATGTCAAGTGAAAAATAACCGACAGATTCGGGGCATTTAAATACTCGATAAAAGAGAAGTGTTTTTTTGTGACTAATTAGAGAAATACAAAAATCCGAAATACATTTACACACGAATTGGAGAAAAGAAGAAAAAAAATCAAAAATATTTTGTTATCATTATTCATGTGATAAATCTGATCAGAAAAACAAAAATTTTGATTTTAATTTTGCTTTTGCTTTCTCCGGCTTAAGACAATTTACCCTTCGATAGGTTGGGAGAGGGGCATGTTTATCCTTCAAATTCTTCTTACTCGTTTTATTAATATTTATATTTACACATACTAGAAATTGTCATTATTATGCAAAGCTAATTAAATAATTAACTCTGTGTGTTTTTGTTTTTGTTAACTAGGATATTCCTGTACTAAATAAATATTTTCGTCTGCAATGATGGAATTTAATTATTGTACTGGTTAGAATGCAAAATTGAGGTTTATGCATGTGATGTCTAGCATGACCATAGCCGGCAAATTAGGAAGATCCTAACTAAATAATTAAATATTACAAATTTTTTTTGTTTATATTTGATTTTGTTTAATCAGCATACTGGATATTTTACAGACTAAAATTAATTAATTATAGTGTTTTAATTCTAGTTTAAATAATAGGGTTAAATAAACAAATTATCTTTAATTAAAAATTTTTAAGCCTGGACATCTCTTAGTTTAATGATTGCTGATTAATTATTCGTGATAATTGATTTGAAATTTTAATCAAACTTGTACTAACTTGTAATTTCAATGGAAATCTTATCAAATTATTAGTTTTTTTAAACATATTTCAGATGTAATGATATTTGATATATAATTATCTTATGTCTGACGACATAACAATTTTTATGACGTTTTTATTTATTCCAATTATTATTTTATTTTATTACATTAATTGGTTGAAATTGTTTATTAAATTTAATTTTTTGTTTTGTTTAACTATTTATTGGCTCCAAACTTAAAATTTATAATTTATTTATCAACAACAACAACAAAATTAGTTTAAAAGTATAAAAATAAAGTAAAAAAAAAGTTAAAACTTAATATCAAATAATTTTATTTCATAGATAAATGCAATAAAAACATTGAAATCTATAAATAGAAACAAATACTTATCGAAAGTATATCAGAAATATTAGAGAAAAAATAGTTAAAGAAATTCGCAATAATTTCAAAAAAAATCCATAAAAATCATTGAAAAAAAATTAATTCACTTGGGAAACATTTCCATCACATTCGAGCCACATGCTCGAATATGTAAATAAAGTAAAAATACATTCAGACAAACCATCGACTAATTGATAACAATCTGAAATATTTTTGAAAAGATATCATTGAACTACTGAATGGGGTTTTATTTTACACAATCTATCATTGAGTTAATCTTGTTCGCTGTTAAATTAAGTAAATTATTTATTTAGCTGTGCAATTCAATATTTGGTTTGTTTTAAGTCAGCTCATTTCTATTGAACATGCTGCTTTTGCTTTTATAACAATATTGAATAATTCATTAAATATAGCTTTACACATTTAAATATTATTATTATTATTATGTTATTATTTTATTGTGAATAGTATTATTGACTCAGTTTTTTATTTTTAATAAATTAACTTTCTAAAAATAAGTTTTTGTTTATGAAACTTAAAATCAAAAATCGAATTTTTATCTTTATACATAAATAAAAATATTTAATAGTAAACAACATCGTGCAATCTTTAAAACAAACAAAATATACTTGTACAGTATATTATACAGTATTGCAAAATTATTAATTAATTAAGTTTATAATAAAATCAATTTTTGTATATTTATGTTTGGATTATTAGTTTAAGAAAAGTTTATTATTATTATTATTATTAAATAATATTACCACGTAAACAAGGATAGTTTTGAAAAAATCCTAAATATTTAATTATGCAAGAAATATGCAATTAAAATTTGTTTGATAAAATAAAAATATTTTATCAAACCATATTTTAAAAATTTCAAAAATTAATATTAAAATATAAATCTAAAACAAAACTATCTTTCTCATACTCTGCACAACAGAATACGAAAATAATAAATTGAAAAATTTCTAGATTTCAGTTTTGATTTAACAAGAAAGAAAAATAAAATAAAAAACAAAATTAAAAACAAGAGAAGTCAATGATTTCAACGTCTATTTCAATACATTTAAGACAAAACGAGCGAATAATACAGCGCTAGAGAGACGTGAACTTTGGCTCAATTCCAGAGAACTTAATATAATAAGTGAAACGATTTATATTTGCATATTAAGTCATCCGCTCTTCTGGAGCACAGAGGGTGAGGCACAAGAGTTAGAGACAAAAAAATTCGCATTTTTTGCCGACTCTGAGACACAGCTCTCAAAATAGATTCGGCGAAAAAATTATTCACTTCTTCAGTAATCTATTACCAGATATACAAAACGAAGAGTCGTTTCAAGTTTTAGACAATTATATGTTTTTTAGCGAAAATAATAGACGTATTAGTATTAAGTGATTGAATACAATATGCTATCGAATTATTTGCAGTTTATGTGCTTTCTATTTGTGCTCGTTCAATTTAGTAATTGTGTCAAATTACGCGGCGTTACGATTCCAGTGAGTATTTTCTAAGCAATTAATTTATTAATAATTTAATCAAACAATAGCTTAAAGAAAAAAATTTCTTATATATAATATCGCATAAAATATCGATTAAATACAGCCATAGCTTAAAACACATAAATATTTATTACTTAAACATCAAAAATCTTCATAAATAATATTTATGATAAAAATGGATTAATTTGACGAAAATATTAAGCAATGACAAATTTATTTTGTAAAAAACAAACTTGCTTTCTATTAGAGCTGGCCTTATGTGGACAGATATAACGACAATAGCGGAAACATCGTATACGATGGCTATGCTATTGAACTAATTGATAAGATAGCTAAAGGTTCTGGCTTTGATTATGAATTGTACGATGTCCCTGATGGAAAGTATGGCGTTTATGATAGGAATACCGGCCGTATTGATGGACTTATTGGCGAAGTGTTTAACAATGTATGTAGTCTTTGATTTCTAATAAATTGTCTATTTACTTTTAAATATTTATTTGATATTTTATTTTAGTCTTTATTACTTGCTTGTTCTAAATATTTATATATTTTATGTATTTTTAATTAAGAATTTTATTTGATTTTTATAAAGCATTCTATCTATTAGTTTCTAATTAAGTTACTTGTTTGATTTTTATAAACAGAATAAATTTAATTTTTATTAATGTTTTAAATATATTATTACTTATTATTAATCAAAAGACAATCTTACTTAATTTAATATCCTATTAAAATTTTAATTGTAATTATATATTTTAATTTGAGATATAATGCTTAATATTAATTACAAATATTTTCTTATTACAAAAGCCGAACAAAAATCTTAAACTAATTTTTCAACAAGTTATCAATTTTAACAATTTTTTGTCAAATCATCATTTTTTATCACATTTGCATAGAATAGATAAAACCTTTAAGACATGATTTGTTAAAAGTACTTTAAATACAAAATACTTGCGATTAACTGGTTAATTTATAACTATCCTGATAAATAAACATATTAATCTTAGCAAAAATATACTTATTTTAAAATAAATATTTGATATGTTATATATCAATACAATGTATAAAGAAATAAAGATATCTATAAAATAATATACAATAAAACACTTGAAATGTCTTTTGAGTTTCAAATATAAATCATAAAAAATTTTATATAAATACTCTTTTTTATCTAAAACAACAAAAAATTGTTTTTAAAATTACAGTTAATAAACAATACAAAAAATTATCGAAAATTAGATTAATATTTTGCAACTATTTCAATAAGCAATTCTATTTATTTATTATTCTTAATTAGTCCTTGTTATTGATATTTAATTATTAGTTAAGATATTAAATAAAAATGCAGCAATTTAAATTTACGTCAAACCACTTAATACAATAAACAACAACAAAATATAGTGAGCCTTTGAATATTAGCAAGATAGATAACTTACAAATTAAGTACTGACGTGAATGGATGCTCCGATGAATTTTAATTATAAAATTGATATTTTTATCCACTAATTATTGATTAAATTAAAATAATTTTACAAGTTAAAAACTGAATGTGTTTATAAATTTTGAAATACTAATAAATTATTATAAACTTAATTATTATATAATATAAATATATTTATTTTGATTAACAACTCATTTGCCAATAGTATTACAAAGAGTATATATAAAGACACACATCAAATAACACTTAAATTTTAGCAAGAGTTTTATTTTAAAATTAACTAATATAGTTAATTTTTAATATCTATCAAACAAAATATTACTAAATTAAATCAAAAATTATATTATACGGTGACACTAAACACAAATATATGAGAGAATAAATAGAGAGTCACACAAATCGATCCAGAGTCACCGTATAATATAAAATTTTCTAAAATCGAGTAAGCTAGAACAAAAACGAATAAACTCTGAACGATGCGTTTGAATTAGTAGTTTGTTTGAAACTGATAAGTTCACCAAAAATTTTTGTTTAAAAACCTGAACCGGCTAAAACTGGAAAACAAGTTTTTTAAATTTTTATTTTTAATTGACGGCAAAAATTTTTATATCGGTTTTTCTATTCACTTTGGTTTAGAGGCATTTTTTAACCAGACAAAATTTGTAATTTAAATTTTTTTTTGTTAAAATTCTAATTTTATTCATTTTTATGTCGATTTATTTGCCGATTATTTTATTATTAGATTTTTTCTTCTTATTTGAATTATAAATTAGATTTATTTTTATTTTGTATTTTTTATGCTTATATTTATTGATAAAAAATTTCTTTTTTTGTACAAATTGTTGATTAATTTGGATTTTTTTGTATTAATTATATATATGTTTTAATTTTGTATTACAATTATCATAGAATTTATATTAAAATTTTTACTTAATTGGTTGTCAAATAAAATATGACTTTTTTCTTGTGCTGAGCCTCAAGTGCTAATTGATATTTAATGACAGTTTTATGACACAAATTAATCAAATTGTGTCAAGTAAATGTTAATTTTTTGTTTAAATTCTCAATTAATCCAGGGAGACCTATCTGTTTTATTTAGATTTTATTCAAATTTGGCTTCAGATCTATACAAAAGCTAAAATTAAAATTTTATTTCTATAAGGGGCAATAATTAATTCCTTGAGAAAATTTTTAAAATTGTATTTATTTGTAAAAAAAATATTTACAAAAAAATACAACAAAATTCTAATTTAATATTTAAGGAAAATAAATATATATTAAACTAATCTTATCAACAAATAATGTTTAATCTGTAGAAAAATATATTATATGTTATTTACTATTCTAAATTTATGTAGATAGCTAAAATTTTACTGCCTAACTAAAACTAAAACTAACTAGCTAGCAAAAATTGCCCGAGATTACCAAAAACTGACCCATGTTTTTAGGTCTCTGTTCAATTGGAGGGTTAAACATAAATAGTGAGTTAGTAAGTGAATAATCAATCGATTCTTGAACTCTGAATCGATCAGACAGTCTATGAGTGAGTGAAAAAAATTGACAATTTAGTGGTTTTTCCAGTGAGTGGTCGGTGCAGTCGAGAGGGGGGTCTCTGACAACGTCTGGCGCCCGACAATCAGTTGAACACATTTATTAAAGTAATGATTAAAATATTTGCAAAAATCTGATTATAATTTCGGGGAAAATATTTTAAATTAGTTTAACTTTTAATGAATATCTCTTAACTATTGATTAAAGGACTAATTTCAGGAACTATTTGCCACTCGAATGACAGTAATATTCGACTGATAAGACTCCGGTTTATACAGGAATACAATAATTGTGTCAAAAATTGGTTTTTATTTTTGTTATCTTTTAATTTGTTTGATCTGATATTTGTTTACGCACTTCTCGTTTTTGACTTTTTTTTTGTTATTAAAAAATTTTGTTTTTAAGCCGATTTTGTGAATTATTGCATTTATGTCAGAATATTAGGCAATTTTATTTATTAAACTTTAATTTTATAATTTTTAATTAGGATTTATTTAAACGTTTTTAATTAAATTAATTTTTAATATAAATCTAATTATATAATAACATGTACAAATGTATGTTGCAAAATTTATTTATAGAGAAAGAATTTTTCCATTTGCGAACATATCTAAAATAAAATAAAATAATTTTGGTAGCTTGCAAAAATTCTGCAATCTAATTGCCAATATATAAATTTATTAAACAATTTTATTATTACTTAAATTGGTTAAATTAAAAGTTAACATGTTTTTAAAATAATTATTTGTGCTTACATAATTTTAACTATTACAAATTTTAATGTCAAATTAAATCAACTAATCCTATAAATTAATATTTATTGTCCAAATAGTTTTGAAACTATTTTTTTAAATATACTGTACAAGCAAATTTTACAGAAAAATTTCAACACAAATATTTACATTAGACTGAAATAAATTGTTAGAAATATTTGTCAAAAATTAACTATCAATTTGTTTCTAAAAATCAATTTGTCAATTGTGTTATGCAATAAATATATTTCAACATTTCGCTAGTCATCTAATAGCGGATGCGTTTATATAATAAATTTTTATAAATTAAGCATTTTTATTTTATTTATTTAAAATATTTTTATCTTAAACACACTTAATTTTATCAAGCTTTGTTAAATACAGTAGTCAAAAATGTTTTATAGTATTTTGCTGTTTATATGTTTAAAAAAATTAATTAATTAAACATTAATATAAAAAATTATTTATCTTTTTATAATGTACAATTTTTATAATATAAGAAATAGCAACAAAATATCTTTACAAAAATCTTATAAATTAGTTTTTTAAGTAAATATCTAAAAATAAATAAACTTGTATTAATAGTAACAAGAAAAAATTGATTTTACTTATCTTAAGTTAGAGTGGCAAACTTTTGATAATTTTTGTCATGGACAAACACATCAGTTTATTTTTATTTGTAAAATGCAAAGAGGAAACCCTTAAACATATAGATGAAATTGTATGTTTGTTGATTGCAAAAATTTTCTATCGTTTGTCACTCTGACTTAGAGTGTTTAAATAAAATAATTTCCATAAATATTTTAATATTTACACATTTCCAAATTCCTAACTTGAACAATCCAGTATAAACCTGGAAGGTTAGCCATCCTGCTTTAAGTGTAATTAAAATATTTTTATCTAATCAGTTTGAGTTCCGTGTAACTTGTTAATTATTAATAATAATTACAAATTGATTTACATGTATTAATAGTTGCTTTAATTAACCTTTTGGAAAGTTACATTTGTTTACATATTTATTTGATTAGCTAATTGTTTTGTTTAAAAAATACCCAATGACACTTCTTAACAGTTGAAGTAAAAATATTTTGGGTAAATATAATTAAGTTTAATTAACTAATATAGATAGCGTTGCTATTTCCTGGAATAAGTTTTTAAAAATTAATTAAACAAAAAAATCTACAATTGTTTTATATCTGGCATTGACTATCTATTCCTTTATTGGTCTAAAATTTGGATAAAGTTAAAATTACAATATCTGAGTAACAGTGTAAATCAGGGATTAATCAGGTAAAGTTATATCAATATATCGTTATATTAGCGCTTAAGTTAAAAATTTATATATTTTAACTTGGACGCTAATATCATAGATTAAAAATGTCAACCGATCTAGAGGGACAAGGAAAAGGGATTTTTCACTAAAAAAAATTTTGCCAAAAATCTAGGTGATATCAGGAGAAATATTTTTTAAATGCTCAAAAAACCCATATATTTATACGTTAATAAAATTTTAGCAAGTTTAACTAAATTTAAACCGGAATTAAATTAAAATTAATTAATTCACCTAAATTTAAACCAGATTTAGTACCAAACCAGTGATAATTTTAGCTTAAACCTCAATAATCAAATATTACTTTAACTTGGAACTTATTTTAATAGCGTTAGGTCAATAGATATCAAATCTTAATATTAAAGCCAAATAGAAAATAATATTAATCAGAAATAGTCGGTTTGTATAACTTTTGCAATAATCTTAGAAAATGATTCATCAAATCTTAACTCATCAAATGTAAACAATAATTTATGTATTAGATAATTTAATAAAATTTTATTTTTTTCTTAAATATTTTAACTAATCATGTTACATAATTTAATTTACGGTACATGTTCAGATTTTTACCAATACAATGAGTCATTTCAAAAATATTTAATAAAAATTTATTTTTAGTAATAAATTCAAATATAAATTATATAAAATAAGAGTAAAAATGTTCAAAAATATTGCCAGAATAAAGTTAATATCAAAAAATGTCACCGATATCAGCAAGCTAAACAGCTAAACAAGAAATTATATGACATATCTATTCCGTAATTCGAGTCAAACATTCAATACTCGAGGAACTCAATGAAATAAATAAAAATAAAAACTTAATACAAAAAAAAACTTAATTATAAAGGAAGAGAGAAAACTGATCGATAGATAAGCAGAAAATACACATAAAAAACAAGTCGCGCAACAACTGAATCATTATTTAAATGAATTCAAACGAAAAAATAGTTTTGTTTTACACTCATATCAGTGGCTTTTCTTAGCCAAAAGGCTAATCAGTTAATGTGTTTTTCGTAAACAATTTTGAGTCACGAGTTATTCGATAATAGTTTTACAATATTATGCAAAACTACATAAATAAGAGTTAAAATAATTATTTCAATTAAATATGTCTGTCTGTAGCAAGTATGTTAAAAAAATTAATATGCTAAAAACAGGCTTTTACTTAATTATTACATACAATAGTCTATAAATTACTACCTGTGCCTTTGATCACAAGTTTTGTTACGTAGTAAATTCTTAAAACATATTAATATCTCATTAAAATCTTAACATTTTATTTATGATTCATTAATTCACTAATGATTTAGTTATGTTTTTTATTACGAATAGTTGTTTTAAAGTTTTAAAATTAGAATTTGTCTAGTTAAAAAGTAAAATCTTAATTTTGCTCTGGTTTGTTAAATGATCTGATGTCACAAGTTGAATTTACAGATTTATATGTTAGATACAATTATATAAGTCATAATTAGCATCGTGATTTTATTAATAAGATTAGTTAATATCATTAGATGTAATGTAATTAAAAATAGATTTAAAACATTTTAAGCATTTTATCTGATCTTCACTTAATGTGAATACTGTATTAATATTTTATTTAAAAGTTTGAAATTTTAACATTTATCAAGTTTGTATTTTAAAGCACAAAGTAAATAAGCACATAAATTATTTTTAATCGTGTTAAGAAATAATAGTTATTTTTAAAAATTATATAATTTCGCACAATTTTTATGTGTGTATCGAATCGATTTAAAGTTTTTAAAGAGAATTTTTAAAACAAACCATAAAAACAATTAATTAAAAAATGTTTGTTGGCATTGACTTTGTATTAATATTTAAAGAAAATATTTTTTTAAAGAGATTATATTTAGTTGCAAATGATACTCTTTTAATGAAACTCGAATTAGTTAAAATTAATTTAAAAGTACTAAAAGTTTGTAAAAAATCTCAATGTTAAAATTCCCACTTACTAAACATATGAATAAAATTACAAGAATTATGGTTGTTAATAAATAACCATAATAAATAAAATATAAAAAATTAAATAAATCACACAACTAGTTTCTAGCATTGAATTTTCTAACATTAATAAACAAATTAATTAATTTAAAAGTATTAAATAAACAATAAACAAAAGTTAATAACTATAATTAAATTTCAATTATTGTATTTTTTTAAATTTGTTTTTATTATCAAATTTAAAATAATAAGTAAAAATATATAATTATTTAATGCTATTGTTGTTATTATTGGATTAATTGAGAGTTTTAAATAAGCAAAATTAATGTCAATATTTATATTATTTTATACTTGTTCATACTTATTTTTAAAAATAAAATTTGTTACTATTAATCAAAATAATAATTTAGATTTTGTTTTTAAAATTTGTTAGTTTTTTTAATTTTATTTTTTAGTTTAAATGTAAAATAGGTTATAAACAAAAATTTTAATTTGGCAAAATAATATAAACTTGTTTACTGTATTAAAATTAAATTACTTGCTACAGTTTAAGCCAGATTAAATAAATACTTACCAGTAAATCTTTTAAAAATTAATTTTACTGAACACATTAGACTGTTTTGCCAAGTTGTATAATTTATTTAATATTTAAACTAAAAAATAAAAACAAAAGCTTTAAAAGTAGAAAACAATCAACACTTTTACTAAAACTTAAAAATTATATGTTCATGCAAACTTTTTTTTATATTTAATTAAACTAAAAAACAAACAAAAATAATCTTTAAAAACAGCAGACAATCAACTCTTTTACTAAAATTTAAAAATTATACATTTATGCAAAAATTATTTTATTTAATTAAACTAAAAAATTTAATTTTAATTTAATCTCAACAGAGATCAGACTTTGCAATCGCCGACCTAACCATAACCGACGAACGGAAACGGTTTGTCGACTTTACCGAACCGTTTATGAGTTCGGGTATAGCAGCGATAGTACACAAAGAAAACGGGAAAAAAATTCAAACATTTAGTGATCTTTACTATCAAACCGAACTGAAGTACGGATTCATACATCACTCGGCGACTCACAACTACTTCCACTACTCGAAAGACCCGATAATCCGAAAAATGCTAACATTTATGACACAGAATCCAGACGTATTCGTCCGAAACAAAAATGAAGGCATAGATAGAGCAAACCAAACGAAATACGCGTTTATATCCGAATTGGCATCACTTGAGTTTACCGCTAATATCAATTGCGATCTTCAGGTAATTTGTCAATCAGTTGGAAAAATTCATTTATTAGGAAATATTATAGACATTGTTTTGGAGGAATAGATTGACTTGATTAATTAATACACATAATGTATAAATTAAAGTAAAGTTAAATAAAGCTATGTGTACATAAAAAGCCATAGTTGGGGCATGTTAATTACATATCGCTATAATATAAATCAATATATATTATATTAGAATGTATAGAAATTTTTAGAAATATGAGTAATATATTTAGTCATGCAAAACAGGATATTAGAATAAAACAATTCTTTTTTTAAATTTATCAATTTAAAATCTCTACAATATTAGTTTTTTAAACTGCAAATTTTTTATAAACTAATCTAGTACCCAAAAAACTGTATACAATATATTTTAAAAACACTGTACAGATATGTATTTATTTGTTTATTATTATTTGTATGTATGTTTGTGCAAGTGTAATTAATATTATTAAATGAAGATTTTACATATACATTGTATATATATTTGTTTTAAAATAAATTATTAGAAATTAATAAATTTAATGCAATTAACAGGTAATTCGAGACATAACGGGAGAGTTTATCGACTTTCGCCGCGACTATGCGATCGCACTCCGGA
>JAQFXP010001355.1:0-19848 GCA_034693685.1 Belba bartosi
CCATTATTTTTAACATTGCTGTCTATGGGAATGATTTCGGGACTTTACCATTGGTTCATATTAAACATTAGTTCATAACATCCATGGTTCATATGATCCATTACTTACTGTACTTTATATCGTTAATAATATGTTATAATTGTGCAATTTTTGTTATAAAGGTATTCTGGATTTAGGTGCTGATCATCTAACATGTAAAGTTTTATTGTAATTTTATCTAAATTATAACTTTATATGTATTTTTAATAAATGTTGTCCTTTGTTAAAAATTTGTAAATTTATTAAATGTAACAAAATTCTCTTTCCCTAACAACATAAATAAATATTTAACCAAAATATTATTCATATACAATTTGATTTTTTATTAAATTTTTATCTAAATTTAAATTTTAAACTTAAGTCTGTTAAATTTTTAAGTTTTAAATATTAAATTCTATGCGTTATCAGTAATTTTTATTATAAACTATTAAATTAATATTATTCTAAATTTTGACACTTAGATTAAAAGAAAAATTTATTCAATTAACTTACTTATGTCGGTATTAGAACTAAATAAGAAGAGTTAAATTTGTTATATATTTAAAATAATATACAAAAATTAAATATCTTTTTAATTTATATACAATAAAGTTTATTGATTAAAATTTTTAATCAATAATAAATTTTAAGAAATACATAACTAAATATTTAACAAAATTTTATTTGAAAAAATTACCTTAGACTAAAGTTTGTTTAAGTTTTAGATATTAAATTTTACAAATAACGCAAAATCAATATTTTATTATTATAACCCGTAAAACAAATATCATTTTAAATTTTGCCATTTATATTAATTGAAAAATTCAGTTGTTTAGATTAAGTTTGTATTTTGTTCAAATAGTTAAAAATATTTGTAAATATTTTTGCAACATCTGATAAAATATAAAGTAACTATTTCGATTTTAAAAGTAGATAAAAAAAGATAAAATTTTTAGAGCATAAATTTTTTATATATGATAACAATATACAACAATTAAATATTTTTCCAATTAATATACAATAATGTTTGTTAATTAAAATTTTTAATAAATAATAAATTTTAAGAAATGCATAAATAAATATTTAATAAAATTTTATTTGAGAAAAGTACTTGAAACTAAAGTTTGTTTAAAATTTTCAAGTTATATTTTCAATTTTCAGACAAGCATAATTAATAATTTTTATTATAAACTGTAAAACAGATATTATTCTAAATTTTGTCTTTTATATTATTTAAAAAATATATATATTTTGGAAAAATAGAAAAAGCTTATAAAATAATCCAAGCTTATAAAATAATTATTAAATTGACAAAATAAATTTTTTATATTTGGTCAGAAGTTGTTTAGAAAACATTTTTAATTTAAAGGTTTTTTTCTATTTAATACAATATAAAATTTTTAAAAAATTATTTTTATTTTAAACATTAAATTATAGCATTAAAGGTTTATATTATCCATCATTAACTGTATTTTAAAATTTGGTATAAATTAAAATTTTTAAAATAATGCAAAAGCCCATGGCATATTATTTTTAAAAATAAATTGTTTTAATTATTAAAAAATTTTAATAAAGTAGCGTTAAGAATTTTCTCAATTTTAAATTTATTTATTATTTATTTATTATTTATTTATTAATAAATTTTTGCAAATTTTAAGTATTAAGTATTAAATATTAAAGATAACGAAAATTCAATATTTTTTTAATTATTAACTATTTTATTATTAATTTTCTTTTTAAAAAAATTTTGATATTTGGTAGACTAGAACAGTTTATTTATTTAATAATATTTGTTACAATTTTTGCAAAATCTGAAAAAATTACAATTAACTATGTTGGTTTTAGATGAAAGGGGTTAGATTTTTATATATAAAAACAATATATAAAAATTAAATATTTTTTCAATTAATGCACTATAAAGTTTAATAATTTGAATTTTTTAATTGCAATTTTTAATCAAAATTAAATAAATATTTTTAATACAACTTATAGTTATAATAACGATTACATAAATAAATTTTTAACAATTTGAAGAAAATACTTTGGACTAACGTTTGTTTAAAAATTTCAAGTATTAAATTTTAAATTTTACAGACAAGCATAATTAATAATTTTTATTCTGAAGTTTAAAAAAATTATTATTTTAAATTTTATTATTTATATTAATAGAAAAGATTAGATATTTAATAAAGTTACTTTAATATATATTTTTTTTAAAAATTGTTTCAATTTTTGCAAATTAAATAAAATATTATTTAAATTATAAAGGTAATTATCAAAGTCTAAATTTTTTGTATGACCATGCTTATCATAAAATAAATATTCTTTTATTTAATGCACCATAAAGTTTATTATTTTAAAATTTTATTGCATTTTTTAATAAATAAATAAATAAATATAAAAGTTTGTTTAAAAGTTTTAAATTTTAAATATTAAATTTTACATATAACCAGGGAGTGAGAAGGTCGGTCAATCAAGTTTAGGCTCAAAATGTAAGAGATATTATGGGATTAATTATTTTAAAATTGCTTAAAAATATATTAAGTTATAATAAAATTTTACTAAATTTCGACTAAATTTAAATTAATTTTAAAAAATTTAAAACGAATTTAGCAACAATTTATAAAAACATTTTCAATTTTGGTTAAAAAATCTAAAAAATATGCCGACCGCGTTTGGCGGCAGACAAAAAATTAAATTAAAACCTTTCAAAGGATCAAATAATAAAAAATTTAACTAAATCTATTATATTTTAAATTATTTTAAATGGATATAGCACTAATTTAAGGAAAATTTTTTAATTTTGATTAAAATAACTTAAAAAAATATGGCGGCTTGCAAATATGCAAAGGTCTAATTTCCACGGACCAAATGAAAGGTGTGAAAAATAACAAATTTTAGAATTAAGGGGATTTTTGCCTGATCGCTTCTTGTATCGATGCCTGTATATTACGCATTATCAAAATTTTTTATTATAAACTGTAAAATAATTATTATTCTAAGTTATGTCATTTATATTAAATAAATAAATTTGAAAAATTTGGAAACCCTTATCAATCCGAATTTAAAAATATTTGTTAAAATATTTGCAAAATTTGGCAAAACATCAATTAAATGTGTCAGTTTTAAACGTAGATAAAAGAAGTTAGATTTTTTATATACGGTAAATGAAAACAATTTATAAAAATCAAATAGTTTTGTAATTAACGTACACTAAATTTTATTAATTTCAATTTTTATCGCAATTTTTAATTAATAATAAATACATAAATATATCTTTAAATAAATTTAAATGGAAATAAAAACTTTAGACTAAAGTTTGTTTAAAATTTTCAAATTTCGATATTTAATTTTACAGATAACGCAAAATCAATATTTGTTTAAATTATAAACTGTAGTATAATTGTTATTCTAAATTTTGACATTTATATTAATAAAAATATTTTTATATTTGGCATAATAAAGTATTTTAAAATATTTTTTACAATTTTTGCAACATTAAAAAAATATCATTTAATCATGTTGAATTTAGCCGTGAATGAAAAAAGTTAAAAAAAATTTTATATATGACAATACTAAGCATAAAATAAATATTATTTCAATTAATGTACAGTTTATTAATTTGAATTTTTTTGTTGCAATTTATAATAAATAATAACAAATACATAAATAAATATTTAATCAAAAAATTTTTTTTTTTAAACTGTAAGCTAATGTTTGTTTCAAGTTTTAAATATTAAATTTTACAAATTACTCAAAATCAATATTAGTTTTTATTATAAACTGTAAAATAGTAATTATTATAAATGTTGTCATTTATATTAATAGAAAAATTCAAAAAATTGGAAAGCTGTGGCCCAAAATATTCTTACAATTTTTGCAACATTTAAAAAACTATCAAGTAACAAATGATTTTAACTATTTAAAAATAATTGTTAACAATTTTGCAACATCTGATAAAATATAAAGTAACTATGTAGGTTTTAGACGTAAATGAGGAAAGTTAATACTTTTAAAGCATTTATTTTTTATTTATGATAACAATATACAAAAATTAAATATTTTTAAAATTAATATAAAATAAAGTTTATTATATAAAAATTTTTAATCAATAATAATGCATTTAAAATGCATAAATAAATATTTAACCAATTTAAATTTGAGAAAAAAAACTTTAAACTAAAGTTTGTCTAAATTTTTCAATATGTAGATATTAAATTTTACAGAAATCCCAAAATTAATATTTTATTATTATAAACCGTAAAACAAATATTATTATAAATTTTGTCATTTATATTAATAAAAAATATTAATAAATTTGGTGAAACACATTTGTAAGTTTCAAATATTTATTTAAAATTTTTGCAAAATCCTATAACAAGATATTTTTAAACGCTTGTCAAATATCCGAAACTTTAAACTAAAATGCAAATTTTATTGTGTTGTTTAAATTGACAAAATAATTTTTTAATTTTATTAAAATTTGTTTAATAAACATTTTTATTTAAAGATTTTTCTATTTAATATAAAATAAAATTTTTGAAAAATTAGTTTTCTGTAGAATTTTACAAATAATATAATGAACACAAAATCTTCTCTTAAATACAAAATTGCTAAAACAGTATATGCTTCTTTATTACGCTTGCTCATAAAAATAGACTTAAAAGTAAGTATATGTCAAGTGATAGCCAGAAGAATACGTCCGAGTCTTTCGGGTTTGGGTTTACGTTTGCGTTGAACCCAACGAAACCGATAGGATATGTCGTTTGATGTGTTGACCGACTCGTCCGTAACCGTAACCAAAACACTTTAAAACAAATTTTGTTTAATTTAATAATATTTATAAACAAAATCAAACAATACTTAAAACTCAAACTTTATTCACATTTTCCTCTTTCGAACTGAATTATTATGTTTTAACTCATTTATAACGTTATACTATTTTTAAAAAATATGCAAAATATTTGTCCTTTAACGTTTTATGTATTAATTTATCCACATAATTAAGTTAATGCTTAATAATAATTTATTTTTAATTTATTTACAATAAATTTATTTAAATTTGTTTTTTATTGAAATTTTTATTAATTTATATGCATTAAAGTAACAATAATATACAAATTTGACCTTAATAAAACCTAAATAAAGTACTTAAAACGTAATTTAAAAAAAGTTAGAAAAGTGTCCGATATTAAGATTAAAAAAGCTTTAAAATCTTGAGATCAAAGATGTCGTCAAATTTACTACATTTAGGCTATTCAAATTTTAAAACATAACAAATTTCAAGTTTTAGATATTAAATTTTAACTATAAGCAAAATAAATATTGTATTATTATAAACTGTAAAACAAATATTATTCTAAATTTTGACATTTATATTAATAAAAAAATTTATTAATTTGGCTAAATCAGAAGCGGTTCAAATATTTTATTACAATTACAATTTATTAAGATCTAAAAAGCAACAAGTTATTTTCAAACGCTTGTCAAATACCCGAAACATTAATCCAAAATGCAAATTTTTTTTGTTTTGTTTAAATTGACAATATAATTTTTTAATTTGATTAGAATTTGTTTAATAAACAATTTTAATTAAAGAATTTGTCTATTTAATATAATTTAATTTAATATGTCTGCGATCGGATTTATTGAAATATGCATATGCTAGCGTTTGTTGTCAATATGCATAGTCAATTATATCATTGGCTCTTTTACGCATCCGAGACACTTGAGGTCATGCATCCGATGATGCTATGTGGTTTGTTTTGACTTCTGTGCCAAATCTCGTATTGTTTTTATGACAATTATGACACTTGACTTTTTTCTTGTTTTCGCAATTGCTGCACTTCCTGGAGTCATGTTCACCGGCACAATAAGCACAGATATCTTTGTTTATTTCGCATTTGTTTGATAAATGGCCGAAACCCAAGCACTTGAAACACTGAATAAAAGGCGAGTAATCTTCGAGATGGACTAACTGGTTGTCGATCTTGACTCTCCTCAGGGATGTCATAATAACCCGTAGTTTTGGTGGTACTTCTAGGATGTAATTCGTTAAGAATTTACTTCTATTATTTTAAATAAATTTGAGTTTGACGCCGGTTTCATTTTCACTTGTATCGTCAGCGCTATATTGGGCAGTCTGTTCGTTTTGATCGATGATTTTCCGAATAAGCTTGTCTTTGTTTATATCATTAGAAACCCTTTTAATAATTACAAGTGGGTTTCGTTTCTTTGACTTCTTGGATTTTATTGCTTTCGTTGAGTTAATCGTTTTCATTGCAATGTCTCTATCTTCCTCACATATAAAATCCAACCTTATTGTTTTGTTTGAACGTGTGGACGTCTTTTCGATACCTTTTGTAAGTTTAATATTTCCGATTACTTTGTGTAAACTTTGTCTAACGTCTAAACAGCTTGCGCTTTCATCCACCGATTTAACTATTAAAGAATAGATCGGCAAAGCTTTTGAAACAACACTAATCTGATGCTTCTTACTTTGCGTATCGGATGCTTTATTTATGTTTATTGCTTCCGCATACGATTTATAAGCCGATGACTGGTTCTTCTTTATATTTTCTACGTTCAACTTTATTTGTTTTTGATTACTAATTATTAGATTAATGCCTTCCAATATTTGTCTCAAAGTTATCTCGTCGATAGCGCTTTGTATTGGTTTGGCCTCACTTATTCCAAGAGTTTCTGCGTCTGCATCCTGTGCGTCCTGGAATCTTTCGCTTACGTCCAGGAATCGGTTTTCATCAATTTCTGCTAATATTACACTTGTCTCCCTGATGCTCGTTTCTAATTTTTCTTCAGGTGGGTCCTCTCATTCTTGGATAATCTTGGCGTACTGTAGAATTTTGGATAAGATTGCTTTAATCGCCGTTTTCCTATTCTTTGGAATCCGTTCTACTAATAGTGTGTTTATCTTTTTTATACATAATCGCAAACTATCTGCAATATCCGGATTTGATATGTCTTCTTCATCTTGCATTGGGTACGGAAAACATTTCTTTACCACCTTCTTTGTGAGTTTAGGTGTGGCGCTGTATTCCAAATCGGTTTTGTCATTCGATTCATAAGTTGCCATTTTGTGGGTGTATCACCCACCGAGTGGGTATGTGTATGTGAGTCAACAAGTAGCGTCCTTGACGCCAGTGCTTATTTGGTCACAAAGAGCTGATCCGGTCACTTAATCGATGAAATTTGTGGATTTTGATCTTCTGAATGTCTCTGATAATAGAATTAATGGTTTCAATAAATTGCACAATAAAGTAAATTAAAACTCAATTAAATAATAAATAAAAATACAAATAAAACACAAATTAAAAACAATTGCTGGGCACTGATTTAGCGTTGAAGATATATGGTTTTAGAGAGTAGAGAAAATGTAAAATTTTGCGACTACTCTCATTGACATTTGCGCAGTCTCCCGGGGTATGGAAGTCGAGTATGTAATTCGGATAAGGAAGTCGGGTATGTAAATCAGGTATGGTATTCGAGTATGGAATTCGGGTATGGAAGTCGAATTTAAGTCTTTTTTTTTGGGTAACTGTATTATTTGATATCATAATATACAATGTTTAAAATAATATAAAATTTTATAAAAAAAAATACTAAACAATTATGAATAATTGTAAAATGGATTAAATTTAGAATAAATAAAATTAAATATAATTGTATAAAATGAAGCAGTTGAGAACCTCACAAGGGAAATGAGGATATTTAGAGAAGTCTTGAGTTAATATATCTATTAAAGTTATAATCTCGTCAAATCTATGTGTGTCATATTTGAGTGTATAGTTTATGTTAGTAATGCTGTAAATAATCTTGTGCTTTAAACGTTTTTGACTTCTTGTACGATTGTATTAGATGACTGTTAGCGTTTAATTCAATATACATAATTGATCATATCGTTGGCTCGTATACGCATCCGTGACACTTGAGGGCAGGCATCCGATGTTGCTGAGTGGTTTGTCTTCTTATCTTTTCCATATTTTGTATTGCTTTTGTGACAGTTGTAGCACTTAAATTTTTTCTTATCGTCTTGGATGCTACACTTCCTAGTGTCATGTGCTCTTGCACAGTAAGCACACGTGTCTTTAGCTTTACATTGTTTCAATAAGTGGCCAAAACCTAAGCATTTGAAGCACTGTATGAAAGGCGAATATGCCTCTAAATGGACCAACTGATTATCTATTTTTACTCTATTGTGGGATAACATGATTACACGTAGTCTTGGAGGCACTTCCAAAACGTAATTCAACAAAAATTCACTTCTGTTGTTACGGATGAATTTAACTTTACCACCAGCGTCTGTTTCACTAGAGTTTTCTTTGCTATAGTCCGAAATGTGTTCATTTTGATCGATGATTTTGCTGATGATATTGTCTTTATTTGTGTCCTTTGATACCCCTTTTATAATAATAAGCGGGTTTCTTTTCTTCGTCATCTCGGATGTGATCTCTTTTGTTGAATTGATTGCCTTCATCGTTAGTTCCCTGTCTTCTTCACATACGAAGTCCATTTTTATCGTTTTGTTGGATAGTTTAGCCGTCTTTTCTATACCTTTTGTGAGTTTAATACTTTTAACTACTTTGTGTATACAGTGACTAACGTCTGATTGACTAGCGTTTTCGTTATTAGATTTAACTATTGTAGAATAAGTCGGCATTGCTTTAAGAATTGCGCTAATTCGGTTATTCTGTCGTTGCGTATCGGATGTTACACTGTATAAATTTATTGCGTCCGCATACGGTTTATGAGCCGATACTTGATTTTTCTTTATGTCCTCTACGTTCGACTTTATTAGCTCTTGGTTACTAATTAATAATTTAATGCCTTTCAATATTTGTTTCGAAGTTGTCTCCTAGATATTGCTTTGTTTCGGTCTGTCTTCACGTATTCCAAGAATCTGTGTGTCTGTATCCTGTGCGTCTTGGAAGTTTTCGCTTGCGTCCAGAAAATGGTTTTCTTCAATTTCTTCTAATATAGCACTTGTTTCCCTGAAGCTTGTTTCCAGATCTTTCTCAGATGGGTCGTCCCATTCCTGCAAAGTACTGGCTAACAATAAAATTCTTGATAAATTTGCTTTAATTGCCGTTTTCCCATTCATTGGAATCCTATCTACTAATAGTGTGTTTATCCTTTTTATACATAAACATAAACTATCCGCGATATTCTCGAGTGAAGAAAGTTTATCGTCTGGTTCTGGGTTCGGCAAGCACTCCTTTACCAACATTTTTGTGAGTTTGGGAATTAGAGCCATATGTTTGTAGGCGTATCACTCTATAAGTGAGTATAATTGTAAGTATGGAGTCAACGAGTAGCGTACTGGACGCCAACACTAATTTAGTCACGAAGAGCTAATCCGGTCCTTAAATCGATAAAGTTTGTGGATTTTAATCTTATGAATGTCTCTGATGATATAGTTAATGGTTCCAATGGATTGCACAATAAAGTAAATTAAAACTCAATTAAATAATAATTTAAAATACAAAATAAAACACAAATTAAAACAATTGTTGGGCATTGGTTTATCACTGTAGATACAAGGTTTTAGAGAGTAAAAAAAATCAAATTTTTGCGACTGCTTTCATTGACGCCTGCGTTCTCTTCCGAATATGAAAGTCGGGTATGGAAGTCGGGTATGTAAGTCGGGTATGGTAGTCGGGTATGGAAATCGGGTATGGAAGTCGAATATGAAAATTGGGTATGGAAGTCGGGTATGGTAAAAAAATATCATCCAACTGTGCTGAATTTAGCCATAAATGAAAAGGGTCATTTCTTAAAACTAAATTGTTAATGACAATAATATGCATAAAAATAAATATTTTTTTATTTTTATGTATAATAAAGTTAATTAATTTAAATTTTAATAATAAATAATAATAAATACATAAATAAATATTGAATTAAAATTTTATTTGAGAAAAAACTTTAAAATAAATTTTGTATAAAATTTTTAAGTTTTAAATATTAAATATTAAATTTTGCAGATAACGCAAAATTACCGTAATAATTTTTTAAAATTATAAACTGTAAAATAATATATTTTTCTAAATTTAGTCATTTATATTAATTAAAAAATTTAGTTAATTGGTACACATAGAGCGGAAGTTTACTTATTTAATAATATTTATTACAATTGTTGCAAAATCTGAAAAAATAACAATTAAATATGTCTGGTTTAAACGAAGATGAAAGCAGTTAAAGTTTTTATATATGAAAACAATATATAAAAATTAAATATTTTTTTAATTAATGCACAATAAAGTTTAATAATTTGAATTTTTTTAATTGCAATTTTTAATCAATAATAAATAAATATTAATAATTACAAATACATGTTTTAATACAACTTATAGTTATAATAATAAATAGATAAATAAATTTTTAACAACATTTTATTTGAAGAAAAAACTTTAGACTAGTTTTAAATATTAAATTTTACAGATTGTACATAATAAATAATTTTTATTTTAAACTGTAAAAAAATTATTATTTTAAATTTTATTATTTATATTAAAAGAAAAAATTAAATATTTGATAAAGTGACTTCATGGATACTTGATGGATATTATAGGAGGAATTATTTCAAAAAAGCTAAAAATCTTATTAATTTATAATAAAATTTTACCAAATTTAACTATATTTAAACTATATTTAAACTAAATTTTAATTAATTTAAACCGAATCTAGCACCATATTATGAAAAATTTCCCATTTATTGTTAAAAAATCTAAAAAATATGCCAACCGCGTTCGTCGGCCGACAAAAAGTCAAATTGAAACCTTTCCAAGGATCAAATAATAAAAAAGAAATAATGCCAAATTTTAAAATTAAGTAGTTTTGTTGGTTAACCCCTTTTCTAGAACCTTGAACAAACAATTCTTATTCTAAATTTTGTCTTATATATTAAATAGAAAAATTCAGATATTTGTGAAAATACTAATTAAAAATGTTTGTTACTATTTCTAAAAAATTTGAAAAAATATCAATTAACTAGGTCGGGTTTAGACGTAAATAAAAAAAAATAAATTCTAAGTATAACCGTTTTAAATTTATATATGACAACAATATGTATAATTAAACCATAATTAAACCTATTCCAAAATTGTAAAGCACACTTCTTGTAATATGAATACTTAATATGAATATTAACAAATGGTCAGAGTTTGTCCGCAATATGTGTGAATTGACTCATCATACTTCGGTCGCCAATGACAAGTCGTTTTCCGAGCATTTCAAACCTACTGCATCGGTCGTTGACAAACTGCGATTTTGAATCTAATAGCATTGCTAATTTTACTGTATTATGAATATCTACTTATTGTTTGTAATTGATAATAGCTTAACTGTTTAAAACTTTTTTACTTAAAATTTTTATTCACTTTTGTTTAATTTTTTATATAATTTTTAAAAATTTTATTAAATATAAAAAAAATACATAAACAAATATTTAATCAATTTATATTTTATCTATCACTAGCAAAAGGTTTCAAAAAAAATTAAAAATTTTAAATATTAAATATTACATTTTATAAAGTACTCATGATTAATAAATTTTATTATAAACTGTAAAAATTGTTATTTTAATTATTAATAGGATAGTTGGAAGAGTTTCGCCAACTTATTTATTAAATAATTTGTTACAATTTTTTTTTATAAAATTTGTAAAAATATCATTTAACTATGCTGAATTTACCGGTAAATGAGAAGAGTTATTTTTAAGACTTATTTTATTATATGATAATAATGTGCATAAAATAAATATCTTTAATTAATGTATAATAAAGTTTATTGATTACAATTTTTTATTTCAATTTTTATCAATAATAAATAATAATAAATACATAAATAAATATTGAAACAAAATTTTATTGAAGAAAAAACTTTAGAATAAAACTTGTTTAAAATTGTCAAGTTTTGGATATTAAATTTAACAAATAACGCAAAATCAATAATATTTTTAAATTATAAACTGTAAAATAAATTATTTTCTAACTTTAGACATTTAAATTAATTTTAAAAATAAATATATTTGGGTGCATACAGGTAACTTATTTGATTATATTTATTATAATTTTTGCAAAATCTGAAGAATATCAATTAACCATGTCGGTTTTAGACGTAGAGAAAAAGAGTTAAATTTTTTTAATAGATGTAAACAATATATAAAAATTAAATATATTTTTAATTAACGCACTATAAAGTTTAATAATTTGATTTTTTAATTGCAATTTTTAATCAATAATAAATCAATATTTATTATTACAAATATTTATAGTTATAATGATAGTTTTTGTACTTGATTATAGTTTAAAACTTTTTACTGTTTAAAATTTTTATTCGTTTTTGTATTATTTTTTTGTTTTATTAATATTAAATTTTGTTAAATAATATGCATTAGATTTACAAAAAAAATATACATATTAAAAAATATTTTAAAAATAAAAAGTTTTTTAAATTTGTTTTTTGTTAAAATTTTATTAAATAATTAATAAATACATACATAAATAAATATTTAACCAAAATTTTATTTAAGAAAAAATTTAGACTGTAAAATTGTCAAATTTTATATATTAAATTTTAAGCGTTGTTAGTAATTTTTATTATAAATTGTAAAATTATTATTATTCTAAATTTTGTTTTTTATATTAATAGTAAAATTAATAGTTGAATTAAATTTATTCAACTATTAAAAAATATTACATATAACCAGAGATTGAGAAAATCTGCCGATCTAGGGAACGGAGTTAGGTTAGCTCAAATCTAAAAAGCATTTCCATTTTTACTGTATTGTTAATATCTAAGTATTTGTATTTTGTACCTAATATTAGCTTAATTTACTGTTTAAATCAGTTTTACTTAAAAATTTTATTGACTTTTGCTTAATTTTTGTAAAAATATAATTTTGTTAAATAATATGCATTTGAGTAACAATAATATACTAATTTTTTAATAAAGATTATTTTTAATTTGCTTTTTTATTGAAATTTTTATTAAACAATAAATAAATATCTAACCAAAATTTAATTTGTGTAAAACTTTAAACTTTAAATTTTCAAGTTTTAAATATTAAATTTGATGAATTATTAGTAATTTTTATTATAAACTGTAGAATGATTATTATTCTAAACTTTGTCATTTATATTAATAGAAAAATTCAGGTGAATGGATTATGTAATTGTGTTGTTTATTGAATTGAGCGAAATCTGTTTTGCTCATATGCAATTTGAGCAAAAATTATATTAATAACAAATTAAATAGTTAACGTTATTTATTATTTTGAGTATATTTGTTCAATGTAAAACTAAATTTTTATTAATTAAATATACAAAAATCTATTTTACAAAAATATTAATAAATATTCAAATAGAAAATAAAAATAAAAATAATATAATTAATCAGTTGAATAAAAAACTTACTGAACATAAAAATTCGATAGGATTTCCAGTGATATGATTGATAACAGAATTATTCGATAATTTAGCTTATTGTTTTCATTTACAGATTGTAAACTTTATATTAATTTTAACATTAATTTTGTTTAATACCAATTATATTATTCAAAAATTTTGCTGTATATACATTTGTTTTGTCAAATTGGCTATTTTTGCATATCTTTTATCAGTACTTTTTAATCCAATTATAATCGATTCGATGCAAATGCATTTCGCCTAAATAGATACATACCTGTTCAATTATTTAAAAATATTTGTTAATATTTTTGCAACATCTGATAAAATATAAAATAACTATGTCGGTTTTAGACGTAAATTAGGAAAGTAAAATTTTTTATACATAATAATAATATACAAAAATTAAATATGTTTTTAATTAATCTACAATAGAGTTTATTAATTAAAATTTTTAATTAAAAATAATATTTTTGAAATGCATAAATAAATATTTAACAAAATATAATTTGAGAAAAAACTTAAGACCAAAGTTTGTTTAAAATTTTTAAGTTTTAGATATTAATTGTTACAGAAAACGCAAAATTAATATTTTATTATTATAAACTGTAAAATAAATATTATTCTAAATTTTGACATTTATATTACTAGAAAAATTCATAAATTTGGAATTATAAAGAATGGATGAAATCTTTTTTTTACTTTTTGAAACAACTGAAAAGCAACATCATGTAACAAATGCTTGTCAAATAACCGAGATTTTAATCCAAAATCCAAATTATTTGTGTTGTTTAAATTGATAATTAATTTTTTAATTTAATTAGAAGTTGTTTAATGAAAATTTTTAATTAAATTTTTTTTTTATTTAATATAACATAAATTTTATGAAAAATTAATTTTGCGTAGAATTTTACAAATAATATAATGCGCACAAAATTTTTTATCAAATACAAAATTGCTAAAACAGTACTGTACATGGTTCTTTATAACATTTGCTAGAAATTTTAAATATTTTTAAAAATTTATTTAAAATTAAAAAATAATGCATTAAACATAGTTAATCTAGAATAGTTTTATATGCCATTAAAAATTGTAGAAAATTATATCAACTTGGTAATAGTAATTGACTTAGACATGCTAATCGGTGACAAACAGAACTGTCCGCGTCTTCAGGACTTGGGCACTAAACTTCTCAATAATCCGAATCACTGCGACATTGAACTCGAGATAATTGATTCGCGTTTTAATGAGAGCCGAGTCTTCTGCGCCCATAAGAGTATAATATGTCTGCGATCGAATGTATTGAATGCAAAAATTTCATGAGTGGGATTTTCCAAAAACGCTTTAAATATATATTTATTTATAATAAAATATTATCAAATTTAACTGAATTAAAATGGATTTAGCATTAATTTAAGGGAAATTTTTCAATTTTGATTTTAAAAAACTTAAAAAATATGGCGGCTTGAAAATATTCAAGGGAAAACTTTCCATAGACTAAATGCAAGGTATGATAAATACCAAATTTTAGAATTAATGAGATTATTGCCTTATCGCTTTTTCTCGATGCCTGCATATTAAGCATTATCAATAATTTTTATTATAAACTGTAAAATAATTATTATTCTAAGTTGTGTCATTTATATTAAATAAAAAATTTTAATAATTTGGATACCCTTATCAACCCAATTTAAAAATATTTGTTAAAATTTTTGCAAAATTGAAAAAATATCTTTAACTATGTTGAATTTTACCGTAAATGAGAAGAGTTAAAAAATTATATATATCACAATACTATGCATAAAATAAATATTTTTTCAATCAATGAACAGTTTATTAATTTGAATTTTTTATTGCAGTTTTTAATAAATGATAAAAAATACATAAATAAATATTTATCCAAAATTTTTTTTAAAGAAAAACTTTAAGTTAATGTTTGTTTCAAGTTTTATATATTAAATTTAACAAATTACTCAAAATCAATATTTGTATTTATTATAAACTGTAAAATAGTCATTATTATAAATGTTGTCATTTATATTAATAGAAAAATTCAAAAAATTGGAAAGCCGTAGCCCAAAATTTTTTTACAATTTTTTAACATTTGAAAAACTATCAAGTAACAAATGATTTTTAATTTTTAAAAAATAACTGTTAACACTTTTGCAACATTTGATAAAATATAAAGTAACTATGTCGGTTTTAGACGTAAATGAAGAAAGATAAATTATTTAAAGCATTTATTTTTTATTTATGATAACAATATACAAAAACTAAATATTTTTAAAATTAATATAAAATAAAGTTTATTATATAAAAATTTTTAATCAATAGTAATGTTTTTAAAATGCATAAATACATATTTAACAAAATTAAATTTGAGAAAAAAAACTTCAGACTAAAGTTTTTCTAAATTTTTCAAGTTGTAGATATTAAATTTTACAGATATCCCAAAATCAATATTTTATTATTATAAACCGTAAAACAAATATTATTTTAAATTTTGTCATTTATATTAATAAAAAAATTTATAAATTTGGTGAAACACATTTGTAAGTTTCAAATATTTTTTTACAATTTTTGCAATATCTAATAACAAGATATTTTTAAAACGCTTGTCAAATATTCGAGACTTTAAACCAAAATGCAAATTTTATTGTTTTGTTTAAATTGACAAAATAATATTTTAATTTGATTAAAATTTGTTTAATAAACATTTTTATTTAAAGATTTTTTTATTTAATATATCAATAATATAAAATTTTTTTATTAATATAAAATTTTTGAAAAATTAGTTTTATTTAGAATTTTACAAATAATATAATAAACACAAAATTTTTTATCCAATACAAATTTGATAAAACAGTATATT
The DNA here is from genome assembly GCA_034693685.1 of Belba bartosi. NCBI lineage: Eukaryota > Metazoa > Arthropoda > Arachnida > Sarcoptiformes > Damaeidae > Belba > Belba bartosi. The sequence goes on from JAQFXP010001355.1 coordinate 16,315, forward strand.
AAGCTTGCTCATAAAAATAGACTTTTAGTAAGTATACGTCGAGTGATAGCCATAAGAATACGTCCGAGTCTTTAGGGTTTGGGTTTACGTTTGCGTTGAACTCAACAAAACCGAAAGAATATGTCGTTAGATGTGTTGACCGACTCGTCCGTAACCGTAACCAAAACATTCATTAAAAGAAATTTTGTTTAATTTAATACTTTTATAAACAAAATCAAACAATACTTAAAACTCAAACTTTATTCATATTTTCCTTAATCTAAATGAATTATTATGTTTTAACTTATTTACTAGTTATATACTATTGTTATAAAATAAGCAAAATATTTTTTCTCGAACATTTTATGCATTAATTTTTTCAAAATAATTAAGTTAATGCTAATAAATTTAATAGCTTATTATATTGTTTTAATTTATTTACAATAAAATTATTTGAATTTGTTTTTTATTAAAATTTTTATTAAATAATAAATACATGAATAGATATTTAATAAAAAAAATAATTATAGACTAATGTTTTTTTTCAAATTTTTAAGTTTAAAATATTAAATTTTATTGATTACAGATTATAAACGGTAAAAATATTTTATTTTAAATTTTGTCATTTATATTAATCGAAAAATTCATTTTATTGGCCTGGTCACGCTACGGAGTCACTTATTTTTAAAATATTTACAATTTTTGCAAAATTTAAAAAATATCATTTAATTATGTAGAATTTAGCCATAAATGTGAAAAGTTAAAAAAATTTTATATATGCATAAATAATATTTACTTAAATGCATAAAAATTTATGCATTTGAAAAATTTAATAGCATTGCCATTTTTAGTATATTATAAATATTTACTTATTGTTTATACTTGATAATATCTTAAGATACTGTTTGAAACGTTTTTGCTTATATTTGTTATTCACTTTTTTGTCTAATTTTGTTAAATAATATGCATTAGAGTAATAATAATATAGTTACAAATATTTGAATAAATTTGTTTGAATTTGTTTTTTATTGAAATTTTTATTAAATAAATACATTAATAGATATCTAACCAAAAATTTTTGAGGAAAAAACTTTCGACTAAAGTTTAATTAAAATTTTTAAGTTTTAAATATTAAATTTTATAAATTTCGCATTATCAATTAATTTTATTATAAATTAGAAAACAATTCTTATTCTAAATTTTGTCTCATATATTAAATAGAAAAAATCAGATATTTGGAAAAATACTGTACAATTCTCAACTAATTAAAAATTTTTGTTACAATTTTTGAAAAATAATCAATTACTTTTGTCGGGTTTATACGTAAATTTAAAAAATTAAAATTTTTAAAGTAAAATTTTTTTTACATATTACAACAATATGTATAAATAAAATATTTTTTTATTAAGAAAAATAAAATTTATTAATTTAAATTTTTTAATTGCAATTTTTAATTAATAATTAATAATAAAATATAATAATAAATACATAAATAAATATTTAAACAAAATTTTATTTGAGAAAAAATTTTAGATTAAAGTTTTTTTTTAATTTTCAAGTTTTAGATATTACAGATAACACAAAATTAATAGTTTTTTTTTACTACAAACTGTAAAATAATTATTATTCTAAATGTTGTCATTAATATTAATAGAAATATTCATTTGCCTGGATAAAGCATCCTTGAAATTGAAATCAAATATTGTAATTTTTAAATATGTTGCTAAAAATGTCAAAAGCTTGTTTAAATTGTTGTTTTGTTTTAAAGTTTTAAATAATAAATTTTACATATTACCAGGAATAGAGGGATTAGTTCAAAGATTTTTAAAAAAATATTTCCCAAAAACACTTTAAAATGTATTTATTTTTGATAACATTTTATCAAAATTAACTGGATTTGAATTAGAGTTAGCACTAATTATTTTGTTAAATTTTTATTAACGATAAATAATAACTATATACATACATAAATAAATATTTAACCGAAATTTTATTCAAAAAACTTTTGAATTTGCTTTTTTATTAAATTTTTATTTAAACTTAAATTTTAAACTTAAGTCTGTTAAATTTTTAAGTTTTAAATTTTAAATTTTACAGACAAGCAAAATTAATAATTTTTAGAATAAACTGTAAAACAGAAATCATTCAAAATTTTGTCTTTTATATTAATAGAAAAATTTTTACCTTTGGAAAAGTTAGTGTTCTAAAAATAATTTTATAAAATATTGTCACATTTAAAACCAGCCTGCCAAGATTATCTATCTACTTGATAATGCCTTAATTTACTGTTTAAAACAGTTTTACTTAAAATTTTTATTTACTTTTGTTTAAATTTATATATAAATTTTAGTTAAATAATATGCATTAGAGTAACAATAATATACAAACTTTGCAATAAAGTTTTTTGAATTTGCTTTTTTATTGAATTTTTATTGAATAATAAATAAATACAGTATATACATTAATAAATAAATAAATATCTAACCAAAATTTTATTTGAGAAAAACTTTAGATTAAAGTTTGTCTAAGATTTCGAATTTTTGGATATTAAATTTTATAGATAACGCAAAATCAATATTTTATTATTATAAACCGTAAAACCAATTTTATTTTAAATTTTGTCATTTATATTAATTGAAATATTCAGTTGGCAAGATTAAATTTAAAATTTGTACAATTATTTAAAAACATTTGTTAATATTTTTGCAACATTTGATAAAATATAAAGTAACCATGTCGGTTTTAAACGTAGATGAAACGTGAGTTAAAATTTTCAGAGCATAAAATTTTTATATATAACAACAATTTACAAAAATTAAATATTCTTTCAATAAATATATAATAAAGTTTATTAATTAAAATTTTTAATCAATAATAAATTTTAAGAAATGCATAAATAAATATTTAAAAAAATTTTATTTGAGAAAAGTACTTTAGACTAAAGTTTGTTTAAAATTTTCAAGTTTTAAATATTATATTTTACAAACAAGCATAATTAATAATTTTTACTAAAAACTGTAAAACAGATATTATTCTAAATTTTGTCTTTAATATTAATAGAAAATTTTATACATTTTGGATAATATGGAGTTTATGAAATAATTTTTACAATTTTGGCCAAATTTTAAAATCTATTAATTAACAGGCTATTTTTAAAAACGTGTCGAATTTTTGAGACTATAATCCAATAAGCTAATATATCTATATGTTGTTTAAATTAACAAAATAAAGTTATCTAGGAAACATTTTTAAATTAAATATTTTTTTATTTAATACAATATAAAATTTTTGAAAAATTAGTTTTATTTTAAACATTATATTATAGCATTTAAGATTTATATTATCCTTTAGTAACTGTAAATTAGTAATTTGTACGAATTTTTTATAAATTAAAAATTTTAAAGTAATGCAAAAACTAAGTACTTGTATTGCATTAAACCACCATCGAATACAATAGGGCTAACAGCCCTAAATATAGAGACGTTGCTTAGCATCTTACAATTAAGCTTCTAGCTACGTGCTTATGCTATATACTTAATTCATAACTTAAGTTAC
>JAQFXP010001356.1:0-19845 GCA_034693685.1 Belba bartosi
TGCTGACTCCACTCATCCACTTCTGCACCGCTGACTATCAACCGGTTAACACCCGAATAGTCTTGCGGTCACAAATTTAAAAATTAAATTGCTCTTAAATAAATTATACTGTATCAGTCTGTAAGTTAAATTATAAAATGTAGTCTACACACCATTTTTATTTATATTAAATCTACAGTATATGAAAAATTTATATTAATATACATTTAATAATTATTTTATAAAAATTTACAGTTTTTATTAGTAGTATATAAACTGTAAATTATCAGAATATAAATATCAAATATATATTAATATAACTTTTTTAGATACTGTAACTTGAATATAAATAAAAATTGTGTGTAGACTACAATTTATTGTTAAAATTACAGATTAATACAGTACAATCTATTTATAAGCAATTTAATATTTTAATTATATCCCCGTATATAATGGCCATTTGGAAATAATTTTTGCAATAAATTAAAAGTTAGATTTTTGTATTTATTCGTCTATATTTATTTTTCCAGAACCGTCACCACATTTAGGTCCGAATCGGAGTTAGTTACAATTCAAGTAATAATCAACTAACATAAGGATACAAAAGTAATTAGTGTTTATATTGCAAATCAATTAGTGATTAAACGAAAGTCAATTAAATTTATGATTCAGAAACTTATATAGTATCGGATTCTTTTTCAAATTATAGTAAATAAGTAATTGTTGTAAAATTTGACAATTGACCCAGACAATTATCGGATGTTTTATGACAGTTATTGTAATTTTTATATTTGAATTTATATTATTTTGATAATATATTATTTTAGAGACAATTTGATATAAAAATTGTAATTTTAAATACAGAAAATAATAGGATTTTATATTTTAAATTTGTTCTATTTATGTTTTATCAACCTGTAATGTTGACATTGGAAATTAAACAAATATCTAAAAATTGGCTTCAAAAATTTGAAAGTTGAGATTAATGCTAATTAGAATAAATTAAAATTAAAATTTTAATATTATTTTAGTTTTTTTACATTTATTATTCATAAGTTATCAAATATAATAATTTTACAAATAATTACGGTCTATTTAAAAAATTAATTAAATTTTATTTATATTTACGCGTATTTTTGAAATAAATTAGTTATGTGTTATATATGTGTTATATGAACTTAATTATTTAATTATTTATTTATTTTAAAAATATGTTTAAATCTTTTGTAAATAAGATGTTAAAAATATATAAAAATATACACTAATAGTCTCAGTCCATTTACGTTGTTTTCCAAAAATTGTGTAATATATGATAGAATTTATTTTAAATTATAGTTTGTGTAATTTAATTAATTGCAATTTAAAAAATAACACATTTGTTTACTTAATATATAAGTTATAATAATAAATTTTTAAATGTTTTTTTTTGAAATAATACTTATTCAAAATAACTTAACCAGAAATTTATATGTGACTACATAAGAATTTATTAAAATTTTACTCAACAAATACATTACTAGAATAAAATATAAATTTAAAACAATTTTGAAAATAAACTTATTTTAACAAAATGTAATTGTTGAAAATTTAGAAAATAAGTCTAATATTGTAAAACTGGAGAACAGTATAAAGTTTTTTATATTAATAATAATGAAATAATATGAAATGTTTTATTAATAAATAAAATTATTTTTATTTTGATTACGAGAATAAATTGTGTTATTTTATTAATTATTAAGATTATACTTTTCAATATTTGTTATTATTTTATATTTATAATAAATATTAATAAGAATACCTAAAATTTTAGATAAAATAAAATTAAATTCAATTTAAAATTAAATTTGTTTGAAAAATTAATTTTGTAAAATATAAATATGAATTTTGACTTATTTTATTTAAAGTTTTAAATTAAATATTTATATAAAAGGCAATATAGTTTTTGAAATTAATTCATTTGTTATTTTTTTCTAACAATAAAATAAAACCAAGCTTTTAATATAATTACAATTTGAAAATAAATTATTATTAAAATTTTATATTTTTCATTTATTTACAAAATAATATTGAGTACAATTTATTGTATAATTTCATTAAAGTAAAATTAATGCTCAAACTTTTATATTCAAACTAACGGTTTAGTTAAATTTTTAAAAAAATTCGTATGCAAAATAATATTTAAAAATGCAAATTTAGAATTTGTAACTTTTTAATTTTATTTAATAAAATAAAATAATTTATTTTATTTATATTAAATTGAATTGTGATCTTCGCATTGGTTTTTTCTATAAAAATAACACAATCCAAATATCGAATTATTTTGTTTAATTAATTATTTTGTTTATAATTATATCAGTATTTATAAATTAAACCAGATTTTTATGCTAAAAAAATTTTGATTTTTTTTAATAGACAAGTTTAAAATTAACTTAAAAATTACTACTTTATTAGAAAAAATGCAAATGTGTCAACGTTTGGGCAATTATACATAAATCCTATTTAATTTTAGCAAAGTCTACTAATTTTTAATAGCTTTTAGTAAATTTAACTCTGGAAAGTGTTTTTATGTATTCATCTTTTCACAATAAAAATAATATTTAATAAGTATTTTCTTTATTGAAAAATATTTCTAAATAAAGATTATAAACTAATATACAGTTTTCAGAAATATTTATTTTTGAAAATAAAATAGATTTTATATAAAACACGTTTAAAGTTTTTTTTAAAACAGCTGAACTTCCCTGATTAAATTCAGCATCAGCATTAGACAACACAAACAGCACAGCTTTACTTATTTCTTTTCCATGCTACCCGATTTTTTTCGAAATTTAAATTTTTTTTTGATATATAACAAAATGTTTAAAATGTTTTAAATACTGGGTGAAAAACTTAGATGTAAAATTTTTAAAACATTATTGATGAATAACTACATTTGGTATCGAGACCAATAAAATTGCTTTTGTAGACAATCGTTTGTCACGTATTGTACATTTGTTTAATTCAATTTTAAATTATAACAATGGCGTCGGCAAAGACTTTATTTGATTAAAGAACGGATTTAAATTGTGAAATTCACTACAAAAATAAAGATTTTGGCAAAAATTGTTTGTGTTTAAAACCAAATTTGAACAAAGTTGAATGTTGGTCAAATTTGGTTTTAGACACAAACAGTTTTTGCTAAAATTCCTTCATTTTTGTAGTGAATTTTTACAATTTTAATTCGTTCTTTAGTCAAATAAGTCTTTGGCGACGCCATTGTTATAATTTAAAATTGAATTAAACAATTGTACAATACGTGACAAACGATTGTCTACAAGAGCAATTTTGTTTGGTCTCGATACCAAATGTAGTTATTCAGCAATAATGTTTTTAAAATTTTACATCTAAGTTTATCACCCAGTATATATAATATTTAATAAAAATTAAGTTAACTATTAATAAATTATAAAAATAAAAAAAAATAAAATTGAATAGAATTATTTTTTTATATTTATATTGCAAATAAATAACTTTTTTTATAACTTTTTTAGTTTGATAGGATATTATAATTTTAGCAGTAGATAAATTAAGGTAGTTTAATAGTGGCGATTTTAAAGAATTTTAGTGTTACTCAATTTAAAAATAAATTACAATGGAACAATAATTTTTATGTTCTGATTGTTATTTGTATAGTAAAAATTAAATTATTTTAAATTAACGTGTAATTTGCATTAGTTTGATTAATTATTGTAAATTATTTGAATAAATTACATTTATATTTATTTGAAGAAATGTATTATTTACAATTAATTTATAAAAATAAAAATGTTTACTAACTGTAATTTAAACATTTATTAAGTATTTAATATATTAATTTTATTAAAAATATTTACATTAAAGATTACTAAAATGAATGATTAATTTTATAATAATAAATTAAATAAAAATAAAAATTTTAAGGTTTGTTTTATTTAAATATTTTTATGTTTATCTCAACATTTTACATTTAAGTAAAAAATGTTAGTATTATAAAATAATATAATATAGGTTGAATTGAAAAACTAATTTTTAAATGTTATATTTGTTTATAAAATTATAAAGCAAAATTTTTTAAATTTCTTTTTACACCTTACAACTTTAATTTAAATTAAAATAAACATACTTTAATATTTAAAACTTTTATTTTAATTTTTAAAAATTTTATATTATTATTTTTACCACATTATATTACTTTTCAGTTTAAATTAGAGCCTGATTTTGGTTGGGATTACTACTCCCGGTTTCCGATATATTAATCCCTGTTCCAATCGAAATCCCGTTTTAATGTAAATTATATTTAAAATTATGTATTCACTAAAAAATTTATATTAAACTCAGTTTTTATCACATTTTACATATCAGAGATTTAGATTTTTAATTAATAAAGGGAACAATAATGATAAAATATTTTCCAAAAACGGTTAAAAAGATATAAAATCACTTAATTTATTTTAAAAATTTAACTTTATTTAATTGGATTTAAACTAGGTTTAAACTAAATATAAATAGATACCAGCACCAATTTAGAAAAATATTTAAATTTTGTCATAAAATTCTAAATATTTGCTATATGTATTCAGCCAGAGAGTAAAACCTTTTTGCAAACCACATGCTAGAAAGAATAAATGACAATTTTGAAAATTAACGGATTTTTGTCTGATCTCCCTCCCCAATCTTTGTTAGATGCTAAAAACATTGTCTAAATTTAAATGTATTTATAATTTAATCTGTTTAAAACAAGAATATATAAAATTATTTCAACACATGATTTGAGGTTACATTTAATGCTAGAATAAATTTGTTATCAATTTTTTTTATTATATTAATTTACTTGCTTTACTAAATCATTATTTTACACTAATTTAAATTTGTATTGTAATAAATTCATTATATTATTTAAAATATTCAAATTTGGAACTCAACCGGAATAACCGACTAATTTTGGTCGAGATAGGAAGTAGCAATTTTGAATCGAAATTGGGTTTCCCGACTCTTCTGAGATAGACTTCTAAATTAAACACAAATTTATTTTTAGAAAAATTAAAAAAGTAAAATCCGGAAGTAAATTAATATAAAAATTAAGTTTATTTTTATTAAACTAATTAAAATTAAAAGTTTATTTCAAAAAAATTTATTTATTGAAGTTTACAAAAATATCAATTAAACCTCTATAAACTGCTATTTGCACATTAAGCTTTAATCGTATTATAATATTTTTTGTATTAATTTTCTGGTTTTTTACGTGTAATTTATTTGATGTTTTATTAAAAATTTAAGATATCATTAGTAGTGTATCCCATTTAATACAACTTTTGCTCCAAATAAGCCCAAAATGTTTCAATTAGTCTAATTTATGGTACATTTGGGCATTTAAAGACTTTGGCATAAAAATAATTTTTGCGCTTTCCTACTTAGAGACTGATAGTATTGCATAATAAGCTAAAGCTATATCTGAACAAAACACATATATCCTTTGAAATGATATTAATTAATAGACTCCATTAAACGAATGATAAATTCTTCGATATATGTGTACGCATTAATAACATTTTAGATTTATTTTTCTAAAAATTCTTTATTACACATTGTAATCTAAACCATATTTTTTTAAAACTTAAAACTGGTTTGAAGCAATTATTTTTAGAAACTTTCGACGTTTTGCTTGTATAAAAATATTATTAATATTATAGTGAGATGGAAGTTTGGGAGTCGTCCGGTAATTCAACGTCGACTGTGTTGTTGCTGTCGGTGATAGCCCAAGGGGTATCCAAGCGATACAATTAACTGGAATCAGTTATTGCGTAAACGAGAATTAATTGTAATTCAATTGTAATCCCGTTGTCTGTCCACTGATTACAAGACCAGTTGTCTTAACTTTAGTTGAGACATTGAAAGAAATGCTAGAAGTCTTGTGTTTAGTGCAAAACATTAGAGCGACTGGAGTTAAGTTTTATTGTGTTGTATTGATGCGAGTGATTAGTTAGTGTTCAAAATAATTATATATTTGGCGACGAATGAGTGATCAGTGATCGACTGAATAAAGTTGAGTCGCGCGCACGTAGTCGTGTGTTTAAACACAAAGTTAATTAAATAACAATTTAATTATTAAATATTTAACTTGGTTTTAACTACAACTAATGCAACTGTTAGTCAGTTGCAAAAAAAAACAATTATGTTATTTGTCGAGTCTGGGTTGCAATGAAAATACAACTGTTATAATATATGTCGAATCTAGGCTCTAACATAAAGACAACTAAAATTTGTTTCAAAATTTATTTTGGAATTACTGTATATTTAGCACAAAGTAAATTTATCAAATATAATTTAGAAATATGCTTCGCGATATGAGAATTGTAGTTGCAAAAAAACAGGTACAGTTTCTCAATAAGTAAGTGCTTACTAAAAAAAATACTTATTTTAATTGTAAAAAAGTTTAACTTAATAAAATAAAATGAGTTCTGCTTTGCCTCAATAGTACAAACTATTTGTTGTAAATAAAACTTTGTCTTTCAGAATATTTTTAATATTGTTTGACGTTATTAACAAAGTCCGGCGCAATTGATCTAAACATTTTTTTAAATTTTAGTTTTTTAATTTTTTACACATTTTTTATGTTTCCCGCTCAATTCCAAATTCAACTAAAAGTTATATTATTGTCGTACCACTAACATTAAAATTTTTTTTAGATTTCGTCGCAATTTAACCTAAATTTTTTATGCTAAAATTAATTATAATTAATTTAAATTTTGAATAAATTGCAGTATTCTGAACACTTCCTAACTAAACAATTTTAATTTAATTAAAAAAAACTATATTGATTTTTAAAATTTTAAATAAAATTTTATTAAAAAACAAAACAAAATTTAATATATGGATTTCATTTATAAAAAATATTAAATGTTTATTAAATAAAAATACTTGTACAAAATCTATTAAAAATATTAAAACTTTACTTTAAAAAAACAATCATGCAATTATTTGAATTTCAGTTGGCAGAATTTAATAGTTTAAACAATTTAAATTTTTATTATGTATTTTAACTGCAAATTACACAAATTAATAAATAATTTAATAAATTAAAATTTTTAAAATTTTACAAAATTTAACTTGTAACAAAACATTGTATAAAATTAATTTGTTTACATTATATAAATAAATTAGATGTGTTTGTAAATGCTTTATTAAACGCTTAATTATTTATTTTATATTGCTTATTATAAGTTTACTTTTTAACAAATGTTTAATCTATAATTATTTTTTTTTTCATTTTTTAAAGTGAATTTTTTTTAATTTTTTTTAATAATTTAAAATATATAATGAAATTTTTAAAAATAAAATATCTCATCATTGTTAAACGATTAGAATTATAAATTCAAATAGCTATTATTTGATATATTTATAACATTTATTAAAATACAAGTTAAAATTTGGTTAAATTATTTGTGAAATATTAATGATAAAATAATAAATCTATAGTTATAGTTTTAAAAATTAGCAATTATAAAACTTTAAAATATAGTTATTAACAAAATCTATAAATTGAAGAAAAACTAAAATTCTAATATCTATATTTATATTATTAATAATTTAAACAGTTATAAATTAATTAATATTTTTTAATAATTGAATCGTTTGAAAAGTTTGGTCACAATAGATCGAATAATTTTTTAGTTGTGCGTATGTATGCTTAAAACTAAAAAAAAATTAATATAACATAAAATTTTAATAAATATTAAATCAATTAAAATATTATTGATTCAATATTTATATTAAAAATAGTTAGGCCATAAATAATACAAAATCAATTAATTTTCTTAAATTTTTAAAATAAATTTTAAACACATTTTTCAATTAAGATTTTGGGTTTTTTCTAAACATTATCATTTATATAAAAATAAAATATATTTTGTTAATCTTATATTTGATATTTTTTTAATAAATTGTTTTTATATAATAATCAAAATGTAAAAATAATATAAAAAATTAAAAATATTAGCTTTTTAAAATTATTATTTTTTTTATAATTAAATTAGCGTTTGCATATAAAATAACGTTTTTAAACATATAATTTAAAAAATGCTTAACATTAGAAATTAAAATAAGTGAAGAACTTTGGATTCCAAATGTTAATATTTTAAATTTATTAAATATATTTTAAATAATGTTTAGCAGTATTTTACAGTTTGTTTTAAAATTTTTACGTTTTAAAATCTTTAGAAGTTATAGAGAAGAAATAATATACCTGTGTAAAATAATTCAAAACTAACACATATATAAAACATGTGAATTTGATATATTGAAATTTAAATTTATTTAAAATTAATATTATATTAAATTTTTGTTTTAATAAATTAAATTTTTAAATAAAATAAATTAACAATTTATTAAAATAGTAATTATTTAATTCAAAATATGTTTTTATGAATAATTGCTTATAATAAATATTCTCTTGGAAATTTAAATTTGTTTTAATTTAAATTTTTTATTATTTAGCAATGTTTATTTATTTAATGTTTATTGTGTTTTTATTACTTATTAACTGAGAAAGGTTTTAGTATTGCCTTCGTACTAAATTTGTAAAGTTAATTTCTTTATATTGCATACTTCTATTAAACATTTTATTAGTAATATAAATTATTATAAATTAAAGCAAATTAAAATAAATTAATTGTTAATGTAAAATTGCATTTAAATTTAAAATATAAAAAATTTAAATAGTACTAAAAAAACTTAGTTAAGATGGATTTTTAGTACAGCATTTAAACATTAAAACAAAATTTATGTTTCATTTTTAAATTATTCTTCTGTGACGGTCGACTTTTGGAAGCGTTATGTAATGTCGACGTTGAATTCAAAGTATATGTCTGCTTGTGCGGTTGCGGTATCTGTGAAATACAATAGACCCGAATGTGTTGTTGCGCGAATGAGAATTAGTTGTAATTTGAGGTTAATTGCTCTATTGTGAGATCAATTGTCTTAAGTTGACGAGAGTTGCGTCGGGAATCGATGGAAATCGAAATAAGTGTTGCTTCAATAATAACAATATGTTTAGCGACGAATAACGATTAGTCGATAATAGTCGAATATTTGATAAGTCGCGCGCGAGATATTAATGTAAAGCGCAAGCGATTAAATAAGAATCAGATTTAATTTGATTTTGATTTATAAATACAACACAATTGATAAACGCCTGAGCGTTAACTAGGCTTAAGAACGACTAATGAGTGCTGTTTAGCGACTGAGAAGCAACTAAAGTATAGAGTGACACATTATAATACAACGATTTGAGTATCGGGCTAAAATTTTTATTATTTAAACAATTAAAATATAAATTAAATCAAATTAAAATAAATAAATGATAATTATTTAATGTTAAAAAAATTTTATAACATTATTAATAAAATTTTAATTTTTGAGCGCAAAGATTAATAGATGTGTTTTCAATAGTTTTTTATTATTATAAATTTTATTAACTTCTATGCGATTGCATTGTTGTAAATGTTTGATATCTTTTGTTTGTTTGTGTCGGCGGTTTCATTACTGACCGAATTAATTAACTAATTTCTCAAATTATAATTACTTTTAGTAAATATCAAATGACATGTAAAGTTTAACTCAAAAAATTTATAAATATTGAATATTTACAACAATGCAATCGCATAGAAGTCAATAAAACTGATACAAATTAATAACAATTGAAAACACGTCAATCAATTTTTGCGCTTATAAATTGAAGATTTTATTAATAATATTATAAAATTTCTTGAGCATTAAAAAATTTTAATTTATTTTCTTTAATTTGATATGATTTATATTTTATTATTTTAAATAATAAAAATTTTAGCACGGTACTCAAATCGTCGTATTATAGTGTGTCGCTTTATACAATTGAAGAATAATTAATTATACATTTTAGGTATAGTGCAATACACAGTTATTAGCGTAAACTAAACAAGTACGGTTTAGCGATATGAATCGTGATATAAGAGTAGTGTCATGTATGCGCTTACCTAAGTACAGTTTATAAAATTAGTTTTTAATTTAATCAACTCTGTGATGCAAATCGCTTTACTCTAAATAATAATCAATTCAATTAAATTAGTTTGAGTGTAAACACGACTTATAAGATTAATTATTTATTCGATACAATATAAAACTTACTTTTGCAAATGATAACGGCTCAATTATTTAAAACGCTAACATTAAAATGCCTACCACTGCCTATTACTTATATAGAAATAATGTGTTTTATTAATTAATAATATATATATAATTTAAGTTGAACGTTAATTTAACTATTAATCGATATAAACTATTTTTCAATGTTAAATTTTATAAATAAAATGGTGTAACATGTAAATATCATGTCAAAAATACAAATTATTTAAAATGTTTCTAATCACTCGTGGCAATATACTTTAATTATTTGCAAATATACAATTTGAAAACAACATTATATTATATAATAAGTTATAAAAAGTTGTCTTATTAAAAACTAAATTCAAAAAAGAATTTTAACATTTTCTTTTTAAACATTTTATTTATTAAATGTTTAAAAAATATGTATAACTTAAATATAGATTTTGCTAATTAATTTAATCAGTTAAGGAATGTAATGCTAAACTCAAATAATATCATTAGATTTTGAGCAACAAATGTGTTTAAAATTTTTTTAAAATAAATAAATCTTAATTAATTGAAAATTATTATTGTTCAAATAATATAACATTAAAAAATGGAAAATAAACCAGTAAAAGTTTAACTAATTAAAAATTAATTTATTGTTTTTTATAATAATTAAAATTAGGCAAAATTAATATTTAAATTAGTTTCGATATGTTTTTCTAAATTATATAATAAAAATATAATTTTTATAAATATTAAAATAAATTACGATTAGATGTTTAATATATTTATAAAATTAATTTAAATTAGTACTAATTTAGTTTTTAATTAAATTAAAGTAAAATATTTTAAAAATTACAAATTTAGTTTTTTTACAAATTATAATATATATTTAGACATAATTAATAAAATTGCAATAATTATACAAATTTATTCTGCTAAATAAGAAAGTAATAGTTAAGAAAGCAATTGTTAAAACATATTTATTCAAAAATGTTCTGTTTAAAATCTGTTTATTTTAATTGATATTCAAATAATTTTTTCATATTTTTATATTATAAACTGTAAATAAAAGATAAACAATATATATAATTTGTTCATTAAACATTTTAATAATAATTGGTGGCAAGCAAAGTGATTAATGATTAATAATATTTTACTGTTTGGATGATTAATTATTATTTAACAAATCTTGTTTTTTGTTTAAACCATTGTATTGGTTGATGTTGTAAAATAATTGAGAGTAGTCGCGTCAATTAAATCAATATTTAAATAAGTGTTTATTAATTTATTTGCATGGATCAATAATAAAGTAATTATTGTTATTACTATAAATTGTAAACTATTTTCTTGTACAGTGTAATAGATATATTTAATGCTTTTTAAACTTAAAATAATTATAATTTACAAGTCAAAATTTATTTTATTTAACATGAATTGGATATCTGTAAGTTGAGCAATAAAAAGCAACTATCAAATGAGCTAGTAAATATTAAATTTTGTTATATAGGGAATTTACTAAAAATAAATATTATAATAAAAAGCAAATTATAAATACTCTTAAATTATTTTATATTAATATATAAATAAACTAATTAGACAATGAGTTTATTTTTGGTGCCCACGACAATTTAAATAATCATTATTATTTTAAAAAACAAATCTTAGCATAGAAATAAATTTTTTATATTTTACCGCCAATGGGGATGTTAAGGGGTGTTTTCTTTTAAATATTTTATTATTTTTAATGTCTACAAAATTAATCATTATATTGTAACATGCAAAAATTTATTAAACAACAATAGATTCAGGAAATTCCTGCTATTAGTTGTAATTTAGTAAATTATTGAACGATAGTTGGACTGTTGTAAAAACTGCAAAAGATTGTTTTGGTTTTATTCAATTTTAAAATAATTAAAGTTACATATTAAGTTTTTAATAGAAAATTATTAAGGCGCATTGCCATTAATGCTAAAAATTAGGGCGACACTGCATAACGTTATACATATAACCGTATAAACATATTTTTATACATTTATTTTTAAACATATAAACATATAAACGTTTAATTTATTAAGTTTATTCTTCAAAAATTATAAGCAATATTAATTGTTAATTAATCTCTATTGTGGGACTTATATTTATTGAATTTATTAAAAATTCATTTGGATTTATTAAATTTTTAATTATATTTTATTAAATATATTATTTAATAATAATCTATATTTATATTTAAAGTAATTTATTAACATTTGCGTGCAGACAATTAATCAAAATTTATTGTTTTTGCAATTCCAATAATTTTTATTTTTATTTTCATTTTTTTTAAATTTGACAAAACAGTGAAAATTTGTTTTTAAATAAAAATTTTTATATATCCGATTTTGAATATTCAAGTTTTATTGCATAAAAGTAAAATTTTGACAAATTTAATATACAAAAATAAACTTTAGATTTAAATTGTTTATTTAAATTTCTTAAAACATAAAATTTGCAGTTTGTAATATATTTTTCTAATCAATGTTAGAATATAAACTTTTTTTATTTAAATTTAAATTAAACTAAAATTTATTAAATGTTGATTAATTATTTATTATAAAATACTAAATATTGTTGAAAATGAAAATTTTAAAAATATTTTATAACATTTTTTTAATAAAATTATTTGTATAAAATTTTGTTTAAATGATTTTGATTTTATAATAAAATTTTAATAAATATATTAATGTATGATAAAGAAATTCGCACATAATATTGATGTTAATTTGCTGTACACTTTTAATATGAGAGAAAAATATTTGTTAATTTTTTTAGATATTTTTATAAATTAAATGTTTTATTAAAATATAAATTTTAGTTATATTATTAATATGTAAAAATTGATTCACTCAAAACGAATGATGATTTACCCTATTAATCTATTATAGATTTTGATAAAGGCTAAATGAATAATTAAATTGTTAGATTAAGTATTATAAATTAACTTTAAATGTAAATGATAAAAATTAATAGACAATTTTTAAAATTTAATTTACACTTAAAATTATCGATAAATTATTCATAAAACTGAAAATATTTATTTTAAAAAAATTTGAATTGTATATTTAATATAATATTTTGTAATTGAAAAAACACTTCTATTATCTATTTTAAAATGTCTATAAAAAATATTTAATTATTAATCTAATTTTTCTTGACATATTAATTTTTTTATAATTATATTATTATTTCATATTTTTTTGCAATTAATTCAAATTGTAGTAATTATTTATAAATTATGGTTAAAAATATTTGAAAAATTTATTATATTAGAAATAATTTGGTAAAAATTAAATGATTGCATACTGTAATTTAAAATAATATTTAATAATCAATATTTCAATTTAATCAAAAAAATTATATTGGTTGAACAACAAATTGCGTTTAAATTTTATATTTCAAATTACAAATTTAATATTTTATTACTAATATTTTTATAAAAAGTAATTCTTAAAAATTGTTTTTTTGATAAAATATTTTATGAAAAATATTTGAAAAATTATTTATTAATTTGTATGCCGATAATTGTTATTTATAATTTGTTTAATAATCACAAATTCATATAAATTTATTAAATCTATTTTAATTATTTATATTTCAGAATCAATAATTTTTTATTGAAACCTATAATATCAGATCTACAATAAAAAATTTATTTAATATTTTAACTCTTATTTTTTGCATTCAATCTTTGACAAATTACTTAACAAACTTTTTATTCATTTCGTATAAACATATGTTTATATATCCAAAATTTAGAGCATTTTCAGAAATATGCTAATGCTAATTTTTATGCTTACCAATAAACACTATGTTAATGTCGAATATGTCAATGTCAAATATGCTAATGTCGAATATGCTAATGTCAAATACGTTAATATCAAATTATATAATTAGCATCATAATGACGAATCTTATAATTATGTATATATATCATATAATTACATAATCATATAATTAGCATCATAATGTTAAATATGCTACTGTCGAATATGCTAATGTCAATTATTCCAATGTCGAATTTGCTAATGTAGAATATGCCAATGTCAAATATACTTATGTCGAATATGCTAATTTAGAATATGTTAAAATGAGTCATAAACAATGTATTAATTTTAAAGAAATTGAATTGAAAAATTAAATTAAAATATTTAATATAATAATTAATCAATGTTATTTATTATATTTATTAATAATTATTATTTAAATTATTTAATATTTAGATTTAATTTATTATAAAAATATTGTTGTTATTATAAACATATATAGTTTAATAAATTGCATATTTAATTGTTTGAAATAAATTGAAAACTTAGCACAAATTATATTTTAACTTTTGTAAAATTATTAACACTAATTATTTACATTTACGAATAATTTAACATTTATATTTCTAGAGCTTATTGGAATTTTTTATAGTGAAATTATTATAATTTAATACATTTATAAAATAAATTACATATAAAAACAAATATTTTATTGTTGCAAATTTTTTTAAATTTTCAAATTAATTAATTGTATTTTAAATATATGTTATTATAAACTTAAAAATTTTTTTAAATAAAAAAGAACCAATTTGTTTTGTCAAAAAGAAATTTACAGATGATAAAAATAGATATATTTATTAAAATTTTAAAATTACAGTTGAAAACTAGTTTAATTAAATTAAAAATATGTTTATATGTTAACCATTTAAGCATTTATTAATTATATAAATAATGTATTATTTATTTCAATAAATTTTTTAAAAAAGTTTGTTGGATAAATATAATAAACAGTTATAGTAATTAACAAAATAGTTTTAAGAAGCAATTAGAAATGTTATTGCAAAAATAAAATTAATTTAATTTAATTTACATTATTTAAATTATAGTTAAAAAATAGTAATAAAAAATTAATCAATTTATTAACAACATAAGAATAAAAACATAGTTGATACATAAAGATAAATCTAAAAAATAAATTTAATATTTATTTATTTTTTTTCATTTATACTTTCTATTAATTGTAATAATTTCACAAAGGAATATGTTTTATTAAATAAAATAATTAAGTTTTAATAAAATCACGCGTTTTTCTAAAATATATTTAGTAAATAAATAATTATTTACTTAAAAATTTATGTTAAAATTTAAATTCTTTTTTACCAACGCATTTAAACATATTTAAAAATATAAACTTTAATTTTGATTAGCCCATTTATTTTTTTAATATAAAATAACTAAATATAATAAAATTTGTTTTAGATTACGGTTTGTAAAATTTAATTAATTTTTATATATAAATTATATTTTAATTTTTTAACTAAATAATTTGAAATAATAAGTATTTAAATGTTTTTTGGTTTTAATTAATTAATCCTTATTTAAAATAAATTCCAAATATAAATTAATAATATATTTAAACTTATTATTAAACATTATACAAGATTTCGGGTCCGATAATTTTGTTACTAATAAAAAAACCGCTTAAATTATGATTGAATAAACATTTTAAAAATAATATAATAATTTTTAAAATATTTGTTTTGTTTATTTAGTAAATTATTACATAATTAAGACAAAAATCCATAATTTATAAAAATAAATTTTAGAAATAAAATTTAATATAATTAAATTTTTAAAAATTTATTTAGAACAACAAAATAAACTCTTTTTTAAATAGTTTTTAATTTTTAAATTAAAAAGTTTTAGTTGCATAAAAACGATTCTCTGTTAAAACTCCAAAAATCATTATAAAATTACAAAAGTTAATTTAAATTTATCAAAACCATAAATTTACAGTTTTATAAATTATAATAAAATGGTATTTATAAGTATTTAAAATATTAAAAAAAACAAGATTTTAATTTACTTCAATTATCGGACTATAATTTAAAACAAACGTTTAATTATGTTATTGAATTAAAAATTAAATTAATAATAATTTTATTTTTAATTTTTTTATTCATATACAATCAACGCGCACTAATTGCAAACTGAAATTGTTTAAATGCGACTGACCCTCTTTACGCAATTCATATTATTATACAGTACTTGTATTTTTTCCGCTCAAGACTATGTTTTTAATATTACATTAATGAATATAACAAGACCGTGTTTATCTAAGTAACTTTCTAGTATCAAATTCTAAGTTCAGTATTTATAATAAATATTCACAGCTCAAAATCGAAAAAAATTATTTTATTTTATATTTATTAAAATAATAAACTAATAATTTTAACATAGCAAACAAATTTTTAAACAAAGAAATTAATTTAAATTTTAATTCTAAAATTTATTTTTATAATTTATAGGTATTTGATTTAATTATTTATTAATTTTCTGGTAAGTTAAAACAAATAATTTTAAAATGTTTATAATTGAAAATTTAAGCATTTTTTAATAGTAACAAAATTATAGAATAGGATATCTTTTATAATAATAAATAATAAGTTTAATTATATTATTTTAGAAGTTATTTTAAATAAGTGTTAAGTAATTCAAAACAAAAAACCACTTAAAAATTAAATATTTTAATTATTTATTTAAACAAAATAAAATTAAAATTTTTATATTGCAATTAACTAAATTTTATAAACCGTAATAAAAAACAAATTCTTTTATATATTAATTACTTTAAATCCAAATATTAACTTACTAGCAAAATATAGCATTTATATTATTAAATATGTTTAAATACTTATTTATAAATAAATTTAAAATTTAACATAAATTTTTAAGTAAATTAATTATTTATTTACTGATTTTATTTTACAAATTAGTAAAACGCGTGATCATAAGTTAAATGTAATTTGTTTATTTACTAAAACCTTTTCTTTTGTAAAATTTATACATTTAAATCCAATAAAAATTTATATAAAAAAATAAAACAATATTTAAAAAACAATTTATATTTACGTATTTACGATGCGGCTAATGAATTGACTGGATATATTTTATTACACATCTTAACTATAATTTATAATTTTATTTCTCCCTCTGATTACAACTAATTTTTTCAAAATAGTTATAATTACTGAAACTGTGTATGTTCAAAAAATTATTTGTAAATTTTTAAACAATATAATAATTTTAAAAATAAAATTCTAATAATTTGTTTACAAAAATAAAAATTAGAAAATAATTGTAATTGTTACAACTGTTTAGCATATAATTAATAATAATTTCGGCATGTTGAATATATGTTAAACAGTTGTAATAATTATTAATTAATAGACAATCATTATATTGTATAATAGAAATTTACAAAAATTTCTAAAAGTAATAATTCATAAAGTAATCATACAAAATATATTATTGCAATAAAAACAATACTAATTAAAATCTATCAATAAACATTTTTTAGATTGATACAATATTACTAATAATTAATTTTTAAAATAAATTTTTAAATTTAATTAAAAATACTTTGTATAACATAACAACAAATTTATTAATTAAACTCATGCTAAAATATATATTTATAAATTATTAAGTAATTTATTTTTTTGTTAAAATTTGGTATAATTTACATTAGAAATATTGTTTCCAAAAACGATTTATTTAATAAGAATAATATATAATTAGTTTATTCCAAATTTATAATACAGCTTGTAGATATATATGTTTTCAATTAATGTTATATTTACATTAATTATTTTGTTTTATTTAATGTAATTCAAAAATAAATATTCCCAAAATATATCTGTTACTAACTAAATATTTATTATTTATAAAATTTATTTGTTAGCGTTTTTTAATTTCAAAAAATATTTTTTTTTTAATTAAATATTCTATTTTATTTTATTTATATTTTATATAAAATAATATTATTAAAATAATTTTGTTTTTAAAAATTTTTATAAAATTTTCAAAACAGTAAACGGATATCAAATATTATAATAATTTAAATAATGTTTATTATTTGGTTATAGGTATTTTCGGTTTTTTTTCTAAAAGGGGTATAAAAATATCTCTATTTTTTTAAACAATTTATATGTTAATATTATATTATTGCAAATAAGTTGTTTTAAAAAATAATAATATTTTTGGACTACTTTAAAAAAAACTGACTGTACATGCTTGTATACAATTTTTACTAAATTTAAAATTCAACATTTAATCATTAACTATTTATTAAATAAAAATTAAGATTTAGATCATTTGCCCGAATAGTCGTTTGCCCAAAAATTTAATTTTATGTGAAATTATTAAGTATAATATATTTTATTAAGACTATTAATCAAATCAATACTAGTTGAATATTATAGATTGACCTATGGTCAAATCGATATCAGTCAAATATTAAAACGAATTTACTAGAATAACTCATAATCAATTACTGTTAAATAAAAACAATTAAAGTTTTTAATATTTAACTTATTTAATAACTATATAGACTAAATTTAAATTTTTTTTATTTATCCGAGATTAAAAGTAGCTAATGTCCGCTGTCTCTTAATGATAATGAGTTGCTGCAATACATTTTCGTTTAATTATTTAATTTTGTAGTTACAAAAAATAATTAGTAATTAAAGATAATTTGCACAAATAAGTAAATAAATAATTAGACATTGAGTTAATCAAACTTAAATTAGTTGCAAACATAAACAATTGTTAAAAATATTTAATTTGTTATAAACTAACTGCCAATTGTAATTCCACTGTTTTAAACATCCTTAAGCAACATATTAATTACGCAAAATAACTAATATTGATTATAAGTGTTTGTTGAAATAAACCAAAAAAGCTAGTGCAATTCTATAATAAATCAGCACAGATAATACTATGTAAATAATTACAAAAAATTTTAATTTAATATAATATTGCAATTTGGTTTTACCCCAATACATAACAATAATAAATATAATATTTGTATACTAACAAAAAATATTTAACAATTTTTAATTATAGTTTATAAAATTGAGTTAAATGCAAATTTGAATATATAAGTTTGTTAGCATTTTTTAATTTTAAAAAATAATTTTTTTTAATTAAAAATTTTATTTATATTTATATTAAATTTTACTTAAAACAATAAATTTATAATTTGTTTAAAATTTTATTTAAAAATTTCAAACAGTAAAATAATTTCAAATAATATTTTAATTATAATACTTTAAATAATATTTATTATTTGTTTACCGTTACTTTCTCTCATACAATTTTTGCTAAATAAAAATTTATTATTTTAACATTATTTATTTATGCATTTGAAAAAACTCTTTATATTTAAACATTTTTATTTAATATTATGGTAACGTTATAATTACTACTATTATTTTATCTACTAATTTTTAAAATTGCCATTTTTAAGTTTAATTTAATATTACATAAAAAATGTTTTTAAATTAATGAATAATACAATGTTTAAAATAGATTACATAATATAAGATATTTTACAAACAATTATTTAAAACAAAAAATAATTTATAATATTAGGTTGAAAAATCTTTTTAAAAGTAAAATTCTGTAATTAATTTTTTATTGCTGTTAAATTTCAAAAAAATTTAAAATAAAACTGATCATAATTTTTTTATTTTAATTAATACAATAAAAATTATTACGAATATTAAAACAAATCTACTAGAATAACCAATATACAGTCAGTTTCAGAAATGTGTAGTCAAAAACGAAGTAGTAGAATAATGCGCACTCTGGCGCAACTTTATTTACGGCTATGAAAATCCGCCATTAAAATTTT
>JAQFXP010001357.1:0-19835 GCA_034693685.1 Belba bartosi
AGGTTTTTGGTCAAAATTTTGAGAAAAATCCCTCCCCTGATCCCCCCCCCTGGATCGGCCGACCTTCTCGATCCCTGTATAAAAGTGTCTTTAATTTTATACTTTACTATCGCTTAGCGTTTGATTTCCATAAAAAACATAAAATAATTTTACAATTTATTCCAAACATTAATAAAATTAAATATATTTTTCAACAAAAAAGACTAAAAACTCTAAACAACAGAAAAAATACGAAAACTTCAAAAACTTTTTCCAAAAATTAAATACAGAATAGATTTGTCTAAAAATTTATTGCATAGAAAATAGGAATTAAAATAACTTATAGACTATATTAGGGAATATTTTTTGTTTAAATTTGTTTCACTCAAAAAATATATCGATTTTTCAATTCAAAACCAAAAAAAAATTGCAAAAAATTTTTCTAATTTTTCTCCAAAAAAATCTAAATTTTTTTTATGCGTAACGGCTCTGGAGTTAAGTGCGATTTGATCTACAGTTCCATTAACTTAATATTTTACTATAAAAAAGTTTTAAATTTATTTTAAACACTAAACTATCGATCGGTTTCGTAAAATATAAAAACAAAAAATTAATTTTTATTTTTTATTTCACTCAAAAAAATATATAAAATACAAAAAAAATCTCTATTATAGCCAAACATACAATTCTAACGACACTATTCTCTCTTCGATAGTAATGTTTTTCAAAAACTTTTAAATATATTTTATATAAAGTTTTTTTGTGTTTAAAATGATTGAAGTCTAAGATTAGCCCAAAATTTGTGTCATTCCAGACATTACTTGAGATTTAATGAAAATGTTTTCTATAATAGCATTAAGTAATAGAAAAAAAATGTGAAAAATTTGTTACACTTTGGGCTCATTTTTATAGCTATTCTTCTCTTTTTTTGAGACATAATTATTATTTATATAAGTTTTGGCTATTTTTCCAACAATTCAATTGAAAGTGAGCTCTAAATGTGGAAAAATATTTTGTATATAAATACATATATTTTTGTTGAAATGTATTATTCAATTGCAGACATTGTTGTAGTCTTTTTTCAACACATTTTTTCTTCAATATTTTTACGTTCAAAACCTAATATATATTTTTGTTGAACACATTCCTTATATTTAATATATTTATATTTTCTCACTCTCTTCAAAGTCTATTCATACCTACCGGTGCTCTTATGCTCAAACATTATCATTCATTCAATGGTATAGTTTAGTAGAGAATAGTTTAATACAATTCGCTCTTCATTTCAATTCTTAAGTCTATATATGTTTTTCATTTTTATTGTATTTTTTTTGAGTGAAAATAGTTTTGAATTTTTAGTTAAAAATTTGATTTTTCTCTAAACTGTCTCTAACTAGAGCTCAAAGAACCGAAAATTTTTCTGAATATCTATTTTCGCTATTATTTCGGTTCAATAAATGAGTGATTTTTTTGCTCTTTTGTAGAAAAATTATTTTTATTTTTGATTTTTTTCCTTTTATTTTGATATAAAATTTGTATAAAATTATTATATTTTTTGTTTTAAAACTGTTGACAAGTTTTTAAATATAGAATTTTTACTATTTTTTTCGATCGATTTTTATTTCTCTTTTTTTCTTTAACTTATTATAAGTATTGAATAGATTTTAGGAATAGTTTCAAAAAAATCTTTTATTTTTATATTTGATTTTTTGAATATAACAATAAAAATGCTTAAAAAATATATACATAAATAAATTCAAACAAGAAAAAAATCTATTAAATTGATTAAACAAACAAGATTTCGAAAGAAATAAAAAGGAGAAATACAGCGGAAAATACGCGTAAACTTAAAAATCAAACAAAACTTTTGCTCAAAATTCAAACAAAAAACAAACTTTTAATTCAAACGAATAAATCACAAAATTTTCAGCGATTTCTCTAATACTAAACATTAAAATAAAGAAAAAAAAGAATTTAATGCAAATAAGTTAATACTAGACAGTAAATCACGAAAAACATTTCAGTTGGCAAACACGGAAAGACATAAAAATAAAAAATTTAAGAAAAAAAAATTCACATTTTCTATGCCAGTCCTCACATACACTCGAAAACTCTACTCTAACTATAAGTTTAGATTTTATATACAATACAAATGAGATGACTGTCAGCGCTCGAACCGCACGTAAAGGGCGTTTGCAGTGGAAATAGAGTCAGAATTTTGATCCGAATTTAATCCTTTTCTCTTCCGATTCACAATTCAATGGCACAATCGCTGCCTCAGCTAACTGTCCGCTACTGCCAGTGCGGTTCGAGTGCTTCGAAAAGCTCCCGAAATAACGCTTTAAAGAATAACTACACAAAAGAATATACAATAAAAAAGTGGAAAATAGACATAAAAGACATTAATATTTTAAGTCCCTCTCAAAGTGTGTATATGTGTGTGTGATCTCCCGGTGCTATTTACCCAATCACTACCTATTTTCGCTGGCATTCAATCCACCAAATCCCTCAACTATTCCTCTCCCGTTCCCCCTCTCCTGGTGTCGGAACTGAACACACATTTGGGCCTAAAATCCCCCCAAAAAATAATATTACGCAAAGAATATACAGAATATTATTAGAGGAATAGTGTTATCGAATGCAATAAAGCATTTAATATAAATTATTATTATTATTTTGGGCGCTATTTATCAAATGAGACGTTTTTATAACTTTTTATTTCCTTTTCTCTCAATTTAGTCCTATTGTTAGTTATGTTATATATTTTTTTGAGTTTTATTTTAAATGATATTTTTCGACTACCAGTGTCTCATAGGATAAGAGCATAAAAATATATTATATATTAAAACAGTTTTTTTCAGATTAAAGTATTTAAAGACTTTTTTATATGAGTAAAGTTTCTAATCTACTGTTTATATGATTATAACTTATAAATGTTTTTTTTTCGACTCATGTTTTCGTTTGAATTATTAGATTTTTAAAATGTATTTTCATATAAACCGAATACTCAGTATATTTGATGCGATTATTAGTATTGTATAGAATTCTTACAGTTATTATCGGATTTATTAGTGTTAGTGATAGTACTGATTGAGTGCTTATGGTTTTCGGGCGTTATTTATGATTTATGTAGTTTTTTCGACTAATAAAGTAAACTAATTAATCGAAAACATTGTTTTGTCCTTGCTCAGTTGCCATATCATTACTGGAATACGAAGTGTGCAGGTCTACCGCCCCAGTACGAGGACCACCACAAGTCCGTTATGCGACACATAGAGGACAACAACAAGTGTTTGTCGCTGGCAAAGAGCAACAGGACCAACAACAGCACAGGATTCATCACACAAGGTATGTGGCCACGCGTGCAATTTGGTCAGGTTCACTTTTTGAAGCTGGTTTTTAGCGCGAATTATTCGGGTTTTTGAAATATATATATATATATTTTTTTGTTTTTGGTTTTGATCGCCTATTCCTACATAACTTTCGAGTATAAAATTGTTTTTTTTGTTTGTTCTTGCTCAGTTTTTGAAATGTTTAATTTTGAAGTTAGGTTTAAATTCTTGACATGCTAATGCTGAGATAGTTTTAACTTGGTATTTTTGTGCTAGCTATATTTGTATAAACGATTTGTGGCATGCACCCGATATTAAATTTTAACTGACTTCGGGCGCATATTTTGTTTGTTTTATAATTAATATATTAATCCGTTTTATATCGAGTTATTTGCGAAGAATTTCAATTATTTCCGAAATAATTAATTACAATATTTAAGACTAAAGACAAACAAAACGCGAATGAAAGAGACGTTAGAATTGCGAACAATATTATAATTCCGGTATATATTAATTACTATTAATAGAAAATAACAAAAATTCCTAAAATAACAAAAAAAGAGACAAAACAAGTAGTCATTCAAAAAGTAGAGATAGCAAGACAAAATTCTATCAAAAAATAAAGAATATTCTTAACACAAGAATAAAAAAATAAAAAATAAAATAAAATAAAAATCGAGAAAAATAGTAAAAAAAATTTAGAGCTCAGAGTGTAGTGAAGCGTCGGTTTAATGGCAGTGGAAGTGGAATGGAATCGAGAAAAATGCGTTTGGCAGCAGTTGAATGTTTTTAGTGTGCTCGGTATTGTGTGTGTTAGAATAGTGGCAGGCTCGAACTGGCAGTGCTTTCGTTAGCACTTTTTTGTTAGCCTTTTGCCGATGTGTTAGCGTCGCTGATACTGATTGAATGAATCGGTGAGAAATACAGACTGACTGAGCTGTCAGTTTGGCGAATCTCAACCCGAATATACGATTGCATTACAACTCAGTCGTACGTAGCGCTCAATATATTGGCACTGCTATTGGTCTGAGATGTGCAAGGGCGTTTTTTGGTTTGTGCTGTTTTTGCAATGTTCTTGATTTAGATATCTTTTTAATTACCTTTTTTTAAAATTTATTTGTCGTTAAGTTTAGATGAATTTTATTTAGTTTAGATAGATTTATTTTTTGAAATTGGTTGATTAATTTTAATCTAGTTTAATTTGATACAATTTACTGAAAATAAAATAATTAACTAGATAAATTAAATTTATAATCAGGATAAGTTACAAAAAAAACTAACAATACATTTTGGAATTTAGCAAGTATTTTATTTTTCAAAATCAACTAGATCAATTACTGTGCAGTAGCTAACCTTGCACATTGCCAAAAAAGAAAACAAAAGTCGAACTGAAATAAAGAGAAAAAGTGTAATATATTTGATCTTATATTTGACTACAACTTATACAACGACAGCACCCGGGCATCTCTTAATATATCAGTGCAACAGTGGGTGCATTTCGAGTCGATAGAGCACCGACACACAAGTCGACTGTGCTCTCTCTCCTAGTGCTGAATGACTGAGTTGTTACTCGAGAGGCCAGGCATAAAAGAGAGAAAGTGTTTGGGTATTGAAAAATATAGTGAAATCTGAATTGACTGCCGAATACGACGAGTGGTTTCGAGTCGCGATTCGAGACGCGTATAAAGAATGAGATTTTTTTCTTCTCTTCCTTTTCGATGATTTCTCTTCTCTTTCTTTTCTGTTTTTGTTTGAAAGTCTTTTTCTTCGCATTTCTATTGTTCGACTCGTTTTCAACTTTATATATATATATTTTATTTGACTTTTCTTTTATTATATAGTCTTTTAATGACTTCTTGACGTCTTTCTACCTCTTCTGCTCTCTCTCTCTCTCTCTCCCCTGCTCTCTCCCTCTTCCCTGCTCCCTCTCCCCTGCTCTCCCTCTCCCCTGCTCTCCCTCTCCCCTGCTCTCTCTCTCTCTCTCTCTCTCTCTTTCTCTCTCTCTCTCTCTCTCTCTCTCTCTCTCTCTCTCTCTCTTCCTTCGGATTTTCTTTACTGAAAAATATATATATTTTATATATTTTCCAATTTTTCATTACTTTCTTTCAACTCTAGCTATTCGATAGTCTATTGTTTTTTCCAATTCCAAAGCCATTGATAACTAGTATTAGTTTTATGATATATGAGAATCGTTTTTGTGAATTACCGGCGCTTTTTCGTTGAGACATTTTTGTTGTTTTGCAAGTTGATTTCTTTACGCTTTCGGTTTTAATCTGGGTTTGTTTTCGGATTAATTCGTAATTGGGTTTTAATTAAATTTTTTGAGCTTGTTTATTTTTTGTTTTGTCTATTGATTGCTATTTTATTTAATTTGGATTTTTGTCACTTTTTTCGATTATTTTTTGCTTTGTTTTGTTGACTTAACTCTTATCTTAAGATTTTTCTCTCACTCTATCTGTTTGTTATATAAAGTATTTTTTGTTTTGTTTTTTACTTTCGGTTTAATAAGTTCTGACATTTGTCTTACGCCGGGATTTGTTTGTATTTATATTAACGCCGTTTTCAACGCTATCTCTAATGATATGCTATTTATTGTTCGCAATATTTCATTGGATTTAACGCCGATATAAATCCGGAGATCAATACGAATAGTCATTCTCGCAATTTATGGACTGATTGCGGAAATTATAGCCAAAAAAGAAGTTATCATTTCTATAGCCGAAACAAATCAGAATAAAAAATGATTTTTTAGTTTTTTATATCTATTCTTAGTCTCGATTTATATCTCTTTATCTATCGATAATATATCGGCAAAACTGTTAACTCATTTATCATTTGATTTTCTGATTTGAAATTTATATTTAAGTAATAGCTTTCGAATGGATTTATAAATATTTTTTATTGAATCTTGTCGTCAGATTCGGCCATTATTTCTGATTTTTGAGATTTGAATATCTATTTTGATAAATGTTTGTATAGTTTGTCGATCAGTCAGTAGTAGCTCTTCCCTCCGATCGCACCCAAAGAACTATAATCACAGTTAATGGACAGACAGTCAGAAATAATAGTGAAAAATATGAGATTTTTTTTTATGTATATGTGATATGTCATTGACTTCTAGTTTATGAATAGTTTTTTAGCGAAAAGATTTCAAACACAGACCTCTCGTATCAGTAAATCTATGCAATAAATCAAAAGTCGGATTCAATTTTCATAACTTCGACTGTATTTGCATTTCATATAAATTTTTATTATTGAGTATTTTTTGGGGAATTTTTATAATCAATTATTTATTAAATTTTTGAAATTTTTTTGCTTTAGTTTTGGATTTTATTTTATTTTTGATACAAATTTGCATTTAATTAAAGTATAAAATGTTTTTATATTTTTTAAAATAAGAAAATGTTTTGTTTATTAAGAAATTTTAATCAATTATTGATTAGTAAATCCAATAAAAGGCAAATTTATGTTTAAAAACATTTTATACAAATTTACACTTAATTTAAAAAACAATTATATTATTGAAAAAAAGTTTTAAAAAATTTAATCAAATATTGATTAGAAAAAACACAACAATAAAAGTGAGAATAATTTACTAAAGTATAAAAAACAAATTTTAAACAAATTCACAAATAGTATAAAAATAAAGCAAAAAAAATCTTTTAATTCGTTTAAAATTAGAAAAAATTTATTTGTGATTAAAAGCAATACAACAAAAAAAAACAGCGATTTTAGGCTATAATACAGTGTATGTCGTAAATGGAAATTGGATTTTGATTGCATTTTTCATCGGATCTGTTCTGCTATTATCCATCGCATCCAAAGTGCACTATCTCTCCCACTCCCTCTCTCCTGCTCTCTCTCCTGCTCTCTCTCTCCTCCTGCTCTCTTACTCACTCTCTCTCTCCTCCTGCTCTCTCACTCACTCTCCGCCTCCCTCTCCCAGTCCTCCTCCAGCTATTCCTCTCTACTCTATCGCTCTTTAATTCCCGATTGACTTAAAAACTTTCATTGGATTTATGCTTCAAATTCCGTACTTTTATACGTATTCTCTAGTCTTTCAATGCATTAAATTTATTTTTTTTTCTTCTCTTTTCTCTCAATTCTATCGCTATTTCGCCGCTAAATCCTAAGAGTCTTAAATGTATTGAAGATTTTTTTCTACTCCTCTTCTTCTTGTCTATCAGTTTTCTATTGGATTTGCAGTCAAATCCCGTTATTTATACCATAACTCAAAACATACATTCAATTAATCTATCGATGAATACGTGAATTAAAACTCTTGTGTTTTGCGATTGATTTTTAGTTGATATGACTTTTGTTTTATATAAAATTTGATTTTTGGATTAATATTTTTGTCGGATTTAAAGTTGATTTTCGACAAAATAGTCACAACTGTAGAGCATATGTTGGATAAGAAAGCGAATAAAATGTTAATATTATTTGTGTTTCTTATGTTTTCTCTTATATAGAGAATAGTGACTATGAATCACATAAATAGTTTGATATATCGAGAGTCGACTTACAGGCAATGATAGCATTGGGAACGGGAGTGAACGGATGGGGGGATGTGAGGAAAAAGGGATGAGTAAAACACCGATTGCTTTATCGCTATTCCGTTTTTTAAACCATTTATTTTGTTTTATTTATTTTTTTAGAGAATTTATATATAAATAAGTTGTCACTGGATTTAGAATAACATTTTGTTATTATTTTCTTACAGTTTATCCCACTTAGTGTTAACCCGTTTATTATGAATATCCGCTTATAGTGAACGATATGTTGAGAAATAATTTTAAATATATATAGAATTATATTGAATTTTGATTGTTTATAATGAATTCCGATTATAGTGAAATTTTTTACAGGACTGACTTGTGAGTTGTTTATTATATCCGGGGTAGACTGTATTTAAATTTTTTTTTGCTATTGACGTGAAATTTGTATTTTTAAAAATAACTATTCGTTTGAATACAAATGTAAATTCTGTGGAAATTAATGTTTTTTATATTTTATTTATTTATTAATTTGTTTTTTTTTGTAATAGTTTTTTATGTCTAATAATAGTTTGACTTTTTTTATGTAAAATATTTATTATTATTATCTATTTTATTAAATTGAAGTATAATTTAGTTTTTTTTAATAACTTAAGTATAAGTAATATAATCAAAATATATGATAGATATAAAATAAATGTCAGTTTTCTATTGCCATTATTTCGGTTAAGTTTTTTCGTTTTTAGCTTTTGTTTAAAATTTTGTTTTCAAAATACAATTTTGTCGTTAAGTACAGAAAACAAAATATAGAAATCAAATAAGTTTAGAGAAAATACGATTAGATTCAGAATTTTTGTTGTTGTGTGTGATGTCTGTCGAAAAAAAGTAGTGAAAATTGTGTTAAAAAACAATTTTTTTGCTGAACTCTCTTAAGGAGTGACTCGTTTTATAAGAACCGGAATTTTATATAGAATTTGGTTCAGAATTTAGTTCAGATTTTTAGTACAGAATTTAGTTCAGAATTTTCACGACTTTATAAGTCTGGGCTAAGACTCGGAACAGTAGAATAAGGACCGTTAGTATCGACCGTTAAATTTAAGCATTTTGTTTCGCTATCCTTTTCACACAACAAAACAATACAGAAAAAACTTCTCAACTTTTGTCTCTCCCGTTCCCTATGTATTGATGTTTCTATAATGTGATGATCATTGAAGAGAAGGATTTCGTTTCTCTACTATTCGTGAGCTTTAAGTTTGAGAGTAGAGTAAAAAATAGGCAAAACTAACATAACATTACATAAAATGAGATAAAAATAAGAGCAAGAGCAAAACTAATAACGAGCGCCAAAAGACTTTTTACAGACAAATAGTTTTTTTGTTAGTCTTTATATCGTATTATTGTATTGACTATTCATTGCTCTCTTCGCTATCGTTTTGCTATACTTTTTTCGATTGTATTGTTTTTTTTGCTTTGCTATACAAATACTGTTAGATTTGATCCCAAATCAATTTTTTTCTTTTATTTTATTTGAATTTTTTTTCTCTCTTTTTTGGATTTATTTTTTGTAGAATTTTTTGTTTAGATTTTATTTAACGGAATAATGATTTAATTGAATTTTTTAAAGAATTTTTGTTTTGATTCTGATTAACCGAATAATGATTTAATTGAATTAAAAAAAAATTTTAGAATTTTTTATTTTATTTAACCGAATAATGATTTAATTGAATAAAAAATTTTAAGAAATTTTGTTTAGATCTTATTTAACGGATTAATGATTTAATTGAAAAAACATTTTTTTCCTAATTTGTAGAAAATTATAGTTTTTATTAACAATTAAATAATTTATTTGTTTAGTCAAAGTTTGGTAAAACCTCTTTCACATAAAATTTTTTGTTTAATTCACATCTAATTCATTGATTTTTTTCGTTGTTTGATCTCATTTAATGTCTTGGCATACAAGACGTACAATAGTCCGGAGCCAATGGCACCGGCACCTAAATGGCTAATAGAAACAGTAATATAGAAAACAAGAGATAATTAAGACTTGAATCGCAGTTAAAAATCATTGGTTTTTTATTTTGCTTTTGTTTTTCCAGTCCTTAATTCAATCGGAAAATACAATTAAATAAATTGTAATTTTATTTTTTGTTTACTATCCTATAGTCCAGGGATCGAGAAGGGGGATCAGGCAAAAATCCCCCTGAGTTTAAAAATTTGCATTTATTCCCCCTCTAGCATTACCCCCTTAAGAATTTTTTAAAATTTTTAAGTCAAAATTTGATAATTTTCCCTAAATTAGTGCTAAATCTGGTTTAAGTTCAATTAAATTAACTAAATTTTGTTTAAATTTAGTTAAATTGTTTAAAATTTTATTATAAATATATGGAGTTTTTGGAAAAATTCCTCCGCTTATACCCCCTATGTTTTTGGCAAAATTTGTTGGGAAATTCCCTCCTCTGACCCTCCCCCGCTCCCGGATTGGCCGACCATCTCGGTCCATAGTCATAGTCGTAGTCTCAGTGCAGACGTAATCAGAAAAAAGTGTATTTTATTTAATATATTTCGATTTCCCAACAGAATTGGCGACAATTATTTCGATTGTTTGAATCGAAAAACAGTTTTTATGATATGCTATAAAATTATATATATTTTTCTCTTATTCGATACGAATAAGACCTGATTTTTCTTGAGTTGTCTCGCAATCGGATTCATTCATCGGATAAATAGACGGCTTATATAACACGGAATCAAATACTAAATCCTATTATAGTTTTATATATAGTTTTCATTTATTTATTTATTGTGTTGTTTCGTATGTAATAGAAAATTACTGAAATCTTTTGCAAACTTTTCTTTTGATATAAAGTCTTGTTTTTTATATATAATTTATTAAAAGACAAACTTTTTTTTTGTATAATATATTATATTATATTATATATTAAAAGCAATTTTTTTTATTCCTTTTTTATTATTATTAATTCTAATCAATAGAAAAGTTGTTGAAAAAAGTTATGTGTTTGTTGTTTGAGAATTAGGCCAATCGTGTGCTTATATATCGGGGAACCGACAGCACAAGTAGATCAGAAAATGTTTTTTTTTGTTGCCTGTGCTGTCACGATAGAGATCACATCCCGGGCCGCCAGTTAAGTGCACAATCACTTATCGGGAAATTATGATTTCCAATCAAAACGTATAGAATAGGAGAAAAAAATTTCTTTTTTTTGTTGTACTTATAGTACAGGAAAAAAGTCTATAATTTATGTACTTTTAATCGCATCGAAGAATAGAAAAAAAATTGCTTTGACTTTAACTAAGAGCTGGCGAGCACCGGCCTAAGCAAAGGCCACATTTCCTAACAGCACTGGCATTTTAGGCATTCCCCGTTCCGAACGTAACGTACAATCGATATAACGATTTCTTTTCTATCTTCTGATGCCTAACACACAAAAAAGTTATTGATTTATGTTATGCATTCACATCAGCCGATACCTCCCAAACCCTTTTTAATCCGTTATGCGATCAAAACCAGACATTCAATCAGTTAATACGGTATTAGTTGTATAGAAAAGTAGGAAAAAATCAAAATTGTAGTAATTTTTTAAATATATAATTTTATAATCAAAGTTCAAACCCCACCTAAACCCTCACAAACTCTCCCGAACCCTCCCAAACCTACATAACTCTTAACAACAATTTTTTCGATCAAAACCAAGCATTCAATCAATTAATAGATCTTTTGATTAAAAATCAATAATTAATACGAAATATATTGAAATAAAAATAAAAAATTACTTTTAATTAATTAATTAAATCGAAACCTATCTTCACATCACCCGAACAGGTCTCCCATCTATAACGACGGACATCCATCTGATAGATAGTACGTCATATCAATCGCATTACTCGCCATTTGTCACATCCAAGTCATTGAATCGGCGATCGGTTCGGCAGTCATTCGACAATCAGTTACAACAACCGCAACAGTCATACCATCAACAGTCCGCACATCCGAACAGCACATCCGGGCCTCCAGACAACGACCAGAACTGCGGCCAGACTTTTATGGCCAACAATCTGAGCGGCGATCAAAAGGCGAACATTATTTATGGCCGAAAGACGGGCCGAAGAGGCGAAGTGATCTACCCGGGCAAACACGGCTATCAAATCGCACCGTCGGCCGATGAACAGCCGCCCGTCCGGCCCCCTCTACCCGACCATATCTACGAGTGTATTGACGACGAGTGCTATTGTTTCAACGCCGCCCAGAGAGCCGACTATCGGACCAAAAAGTTTTACCGAGAGTTCGAATCGCCGGCCCGTATGGCCGGTCGACCGCCGCCGCTGAGGTCGGCTGTGATAGCGCCGGCGTTTCGTGACATTGGGGCTGCAGTTGGGGCCGGCAGTGAACGTAATCTTTTGCGAACAATAGCCGCTTCCGTATTGAACTCATCGACCGATTTGTCCGCCAATACCGGCCGACGACTACCGCCGACAGCCAATAGTTTTACGAATAATTGTACTAAAAGTCAAAATAATTTTTCGGACTTTCTATTAGACAATAGCTGTTCGTCAGCAGCGGATCAGTTCTTAAGCCAATCGAATGATGCGATGGCTCTGACGTCGAACAGTTCGGTCGGTTCGGAGTGCAGTTCACTCGACGAGCGGAGCACTGATACGAACCCGGAGTCGTCGGCCGAGCAGTTGTGTGAGCGCTCGGCTCATCCGTCCGCCACCGATGGCACCGGCGATGCCGTTTCGGCCAAGACTTTCGACAAATTAAGTCAATTTATTAGTGATCCGAGTGCTGCTACCGGTGCCGCCGCCACTGACCGTATGATAGGTCGTTCCCAATTGATTTAGGACTGGATTTTCGGATTGTTTTCGAATTAATTGTGTTTTTTGTGGATATTCTGTAATAAGAGCTTTCGATACAATTTTATTTGGATTTGTTTTTTAGTTTTGACTAAAAAAAAGTTTTTTTTGAATTTTTTTTTATGGATTTTGTGAATTGCGATGATTTTTGTGCAAAAAATGATTTTTTTTCGACTCTAAATACGAATTAATTTTTTTGAGACTTTATATTAATACCAATTAAGTGGAAATGTTTGGAAAAACGTTTTTTTAATTAATAATTAATAAATTGATTGATTGATTGAATTACTGCTTATTTATACGACTAGTCATCAGAAAAATATATATATTTTGCAAAAAAAATCAATTAATAATAGACTCAATAGAAAACTGACGATTAATTTGATTGAAATATATTTTCCAAAACCATTCATCACATCATCACTAGTGATGAGAGAAAAAAAAAGCGAAAATTTTTTTTCTCATCATTCAGTTCAACAAAAAAAAGACATTTTTCTCCCAAAAAGACTATAATTTTTCGGATTTTATTTCTAATCAATTGTGACATCAATTTGTTCCCAAACTTCAATACCAACACAATTGCTGTTAAGTTATTCAACAAAAATATAAAAAACATAAAAACATAAAAAAATTTCATAAAATTCAATCAAACGATGAATAA
This sequence comes from Belba bartosi, assembly GCA_034693685.1. Classification (NCBI taxonomy): domain Eukaryota; kingdom Metazoa; phylum Arthropoda; class Arachnida; order Sarcoptiformes; family Damaeidae; genus Belba; species Belba bartosi. Next base: position 13,341 of record JAQFXP010001357.1, read on the forward strand.
TAAAATTATAGTATTTGTGAAAAAAAAAACTTTTGTATTCAATCATCGGTTCAATACGAACAGCAAAAAAATAATTGAAGTTTTGGCGTAAAAAACGGACAAATTTTTTCACTACAAAAATGCCATTCAATGACACACTTATCGCAAATATTAGATAAGAGTTAATTCAATCAACTCTTCTCTTCTGGTGATATCAATCATAATATTTAGGAAAACAATCGGTTTTTTTGCGATTCTATTCACTATTTTATGGATTATATTCTGCAGTTTATTAAATGTTAAATATGTTATAAAAAAGCGATTAATAAATACAATAATAATATATTTGTGACTATAAGAGAGCATAAGATATGAAAAATAAATTTTAGTATTTTTTACAATCAAGTGATGAGAACCTGGATATCGAATATGAGTTATATATTATATTATATAATATGAGTTATATGTTATATAACACTCGATATGTGCGATAAGACTGTATTTGAAGTCTTTTTTCTTCGAATTAATTGATCCGATGTTTAGATTTGAATTAAAAAAAAATTTTGTTTTTTGATTAACAGTAAAAATGTGAAAAATGTTCTCAAAAATTGTTTTTTTGTTTTTTGAGATCTTTTTGTATTTTTGTGCTGTTTTTTGCTCAAAATCAAAGTGTATATTGAATTTGCGGACGTTTTTCTTGCATGTTAATATTTAATTTGAAATTAAATTTTTGGAAAATTTACCCATAATTGTGACCATTGAGAGCGAAATTTTTTCCTTTTTTTTACTCAAATTAAATATTATTCAAATGTTATTCAAATAAAAGTAAAAACAATTGTTTATAAGTCATATCAAGAATCACATAACAAATGTCCGAAACATAACAACAATTATTAAAATCTAATTAATTATTAACATAAATATGAATTTTTTAGTTGACTTATGATTTGCTTTTAATTATATAAATATTTATTAATAATTTTTTGTCTCAAAACGCATACAATTGGATAAAAATCATTTAATATTGTATTTAAATAAATTGATACAAAAATTGCGATCAATTTCTAACATAAATACCAATTGATTTGTAAATATTAGTTATAATTATATAAATAAATTAACTTATTATTGAAATAAGTGCTAACTTTTCACACGAGAAAAAACACCTTGATAAATTGATATTCTGAATTGTAGTTAAAAATTATTGAAACTTCTAATGAATAAAATTTATTTATTTGTATAAAAAAATTGAAATTTTGTTTTATTTATTTCTAAAAATATTTTTTTGATTTGAAATAAGAAATTTTTTGATTATATTTGAATTTTTTTTTGTAAATTTGTTATTAAATTAAGTATTTTTTTGAAATTTGTTTTAAATTATTTTTTATCGTTTGTTTTGAATAAATAAAAATTATTTGGTTTTTAGTTTTTTAAAATTTTAACTATTTTAGAAAATTATTTTTTTGATTTTTTAGCTTGTTATTTTAGATGAGTTTTTGCTAGTTTATTTTTTTGTCAATTTTATTTAATTTAAAAAAAATGTTTTTACGTTTTTTTTGTTTTGTTTAATATAATTGAGTTTTAGCTTAAATTTTAGCCAAAATTAAAAATTTATTTATTTTTTTAGTAAATATTTTTTTGGTATTTTATTCACAAATTTTTATTAAAGAATAAAATTGAATTATTTGTTGTTTTTGTTTAAAAATTTTAATTTTATTACATTTTATTTATTGAATATTTTTGCATATTTTTATTGACAGTTAAGACAATAAAGTATTTAAGTTTAGGAATTGATTTGTTTTGATTCAATTTATTTCGATTTAACGCTATTTTGCATTTTATTTATTTGTTTAAAATTGAGAATTTTATTCAAATCATTCAATTTTATTGAATAAAATTTTTTTTGTTTAGTACACAAATAGTGAACTATATTTTGCGCATAATTTTTACTCTGTCTATAATCCAATTGATTTTTTTGCAAGTTGAAAAGTAGTGAAAAATTGAGTTTGGATCAATTTATAGTTTTTTATGTATTAGCGCAAATCACGGCATAATTCAATTGTGACAAAAACGCAAAATATTTTTTTATTTGTTTTGCTTTTGATTTTTGAATAATATTCTTATGTTTTGAATATATTAAATACGAATTTTAAATGAATTGAAAATTTTTAGTTTTTGCAAACTTCGAGTATTATAAATGTAAATGTATTACAATTTATTATATGGTATATATAATACGTTGTATATATTTATTATTTTGACCTAGCAAATATACAAGCATATAATTAAAAATAATATTAATTTAAAATAGATATACATGATAATATTTTAGAATAAAATAAAATATTTAAAATAATAATTTGAAAAATTCAATAAAAAATATTTAAAAATATGTTATAAATATCAAAAACATTAAAACAAAAACACAGTTTAAAGTCAAATCAACTGACAATCGAACGGTTTATCTGTTTTTCTCTAATAATGGCCGAGCTATTCATAATAACCAGTGCATTCCGGGAACCGTTAGACTCGATCTGGTGCACAATCGTAAGCGCGGGCACCGTATACTTCATCCCAACCCTGTTCAGCTGCAGTTATCATTGCTAGTCTATCATTGCATTAGCGGTAAGTTTACCTTTTTTGACTTGTACATATATTGATTATTTACTATATTATTAGAATTTTTGTTTTGTTTTTGCTTTGTGATTTTTTTATTTTATTAAATTTTTTTTGGATTTTTTTGCCTTGCGCATATTTTGTTTATTTGATTTTTAAAAACTATTTTATTAGATTTTTTTTGGTTATTTTAGAATATTTGTGCTTTTAGTCCCAGGGTGATTTTTTATTTGTTTGCTTGTTTAATATTTGATATTCACGACATGTTTCGTGTTTTTTCTTCATTACTCTTTTGATAGGAAATTATTTTTGCTTTAATTTATTTGATTTGTTGTTTAGTATTTATTTTTAAACATTTTTCAATTATTTTCTTCTTTTTTCAATTCTTTTTTCTTTTTATAAATAATTTAATATTTATTAATTGAATAGAAATTTATTTAAATATAACTAATTTTTAGTTCAATTTTACGTAATTTAATGTTTGAAACAAATTCCCAATTCAAGCAAAATAATTATTTATTTAATCAAGATAGAACTTTAAATTTATCTTGATTAAAAAAGAGACTAGTATAGTTTACACAGATATAATGTGTCCTGGCCACTTAGATTAAGTAATATATATTAACTCATTGTTGTTAAGCACCAAATGCTAACATAAAAAGAGTGAATAATCGAAGAGAAAAGTACAGAAAAACTAGTCTTTCATTGGAATCTATTGGCACAGAACCTGATGTCCGGTGCCATTACACACCCAACAAGTCTAATGGCATTGCCATTAAACCACTGTTGCATTCAATGGTCGGCTAAATATGTCATTGAGATTGTAATCAATTAATTCCATTTCTGAGCTCTTTCAGGCGACCGAGAAATGCATTTTTCAAATGTATCTAAAGTTTCGGAAATTCATTAGAGATTTGATTAATTAGTCTTATATTTCGTCTTTTATGTGATTTTTATGCCTTTTTTCGTTGCTTTTGATTCCGCATTATTGCTATGTCTTGTGTTTGTGATCTTATTAAGGAGTCGTGAAGGGGGGGGGGTCAGGCAAAAATTCCCATGATTTATTCACCTCTAGAATTTGATTTGCAAAAACGTACTTCCTCAACTTTTGCCGGCCATCAAAAGAAGCTGGTAAATATTTTGGGTTTTTGACAAAAATTGGGAAATTTTCTCTAAATTGGTGCTAAATCCGGTTTAAATTCAGTTAAATCGGGTACAATTTTAGCATAAATATATGGGTTTTTAGCGTTTTTGGAGAAATTCTTTCCCTGATATTTCCCCCACCCCCTAGGTTTTTGACCAAATTAAAAAAAATACCTTCCCTGATCCCCTCCCCCTGGATTGGCCGACCCTTTCAATCCCTGATCTTATCGGTTGTCCGACTCAATAGTAAAGATGATATATCATCGGCGTCTGTGACTCCGCCGCACAAGAACAGCACTTCCAGTGCGATGGCAGTCAATAAATGCGATGATAAGAGCTCTGATGTTCGGTAAGTCGATTGGGATTTGGATTAGATTTTGAATTTGAGTTTTAGTTTTAGTTTTAGTTTTAGTTTTGATACTATTTTTATATATATTTTGTTTTTCTTATTCATGTATTCAATGTTTTTGGCAAAAGTTTTAATGCAATTCGTAATTAGTTTTACAATTCATATAATTTTCGAAAACATTTTCTATGTTTTTGTTTCTTATAATTATGTTTTAATTTTAGGCTAAAATTTTTGTAAATTATATATCATTTCCAAAATTATAAGTAAATGAAAATTATTTTCAAAATTCAAAACTTTTACTAACAGTTAGTATTAGACTTAAAAAACCCAAAAAATACTAAAAAATAAAATTTAAAAATAGATAAAAAAAATATCAAATTTTTAAAATAAATTGATTTATAAAAAAAACAGAAGAATAGAAAAAAACAAAGACATAAAACACTGATAAGAAAATAAGACATAAGTTATATCCCAAACAATACATAACATAATTGATGTGTTATTTGTATTTTTGACTCTCCAGTGATAAACAAACGATTCGATCAGCAGTTAATCAGTGCTTCAGTGCGTCGACTATAAAATTCAGTTGAATTCCGGCGTATTTTTTCCCGAATCACATCAAATATATTTGATTTCTCATTCTATATGAAAGACAAATACATATATATATTGGAGAAGACTGTAATAACTATAATAGAGATAGATATTTGGCTAACTGTTACTGAGATGTGCAAGACTGTCTAAATTCAAATTGAGACTAAACCATAAATTTTGATTAATAAAGTTATTTTTTAAACATGCTTAAATTTGTTAGACATAGCAGGCATTATTTTAAAATGTAATTTTTTAAAAATAGTTTAGCAAGTTAAATTAATTGTAGGCAAATTTTTGTTTAAAAATGTAAAAAATGCGGTAATTATTAATTTAAAATAAAAGCTAGATACTTTAAGTAATTTTGTAAATAAATTTAAAATTTTATTATTTATGCTAGCCAATGTTTAATAATGAAACTAAATGTCTGTTTTATTGCACCTTGCACATCCTAAACAAAACAGAGATATTGTGCTGAACAGACACTAAAAATCTTTACGCTATAATTCCAAAGAGATATGATATAAGAATTTTGCGCGCTCATCATCGCGAGCGCACTGGTAGTTTATGTGCGGTGCTATTCCTGTCCGGGCAATAAATTTCATGTTTATATCCGTTATATTAAGTAATTTGTTTTTATGTATTTATCGTTTTTTTGTCTACAAGTTATGCATTTTTTCGCTTTCTTTTGGCAATGAATAGTAAAAATAAATTTTTTTTTCTTTGGCTTAAATTTTACAAAACATTTATTATGTATGCGATAACACATAACACATATACAAAAACATTTGATTTTTTGAATGACAGCCCGATTTGTAGCTCACAAGACATCAACAGATTTTTTTCTCCTATACACCGGGTCTTAACTTTCAAACTGACTGATTGTTTGCACTCATAGGTATTTGATTGCAGATCATGACCCCCCGGGGGCATCGATCACGACTTATTTGGCACTTATAGTCAATGGGTTTTAAAGTTTTGCAAATTTTTTCCCCATTTTTTGTTTTGTGAATATTTTCTTAAGTTATATATATATTTTTTATAAGTAGTTTAGTATTCGATCGGCAATACTATGCGTTTGTTATGCTATGCTATTCCCCGAGTGATGAGCACAACATAACTCAATGTTTTTTGTTTTGTGTTTTGAAGCCTTTTATCTATACTTTTCACTAAATTTTTTTCCTTCGCTTTTGAAATCAAAAGACTCGGCACTCAAACCATCGGTTTTTGGGATTTTTTACTAAACATTGAAATATAGTGTAGTTTAAGAATTTTTTTGTGCAGTTTTGTTCACTATATCCGAAGGGCTAGTATTGCTGAAATGTTTTTATTGTGTTTTGTCTACACTTTCCAAAAAGTACTTGTCTATAGTCCCGGCCATTTGTGGAATGCCTGTTAGCACTGTTAGCCGTTTTTAATGCATATTTGAATGAATTTTTTGGTCACTTATCTTGTTTTGTATGAATTGTTTGATATATTAAGTTATTTACGATTTATTCGCATTGAATATGTTTTTTGTTAAGACATTGAATAAAAAAAATTTTGGTTATTATCTGAAAAATATTAGCATTTCCTTTAATACAATAGATTAGATCTCTTGAACTATATGTTACGTAAGTGTTAGGAAAAACTATTTTATTGTTTGTTTTGTAGAGAATTTTTTTCGGTTGTTGTGAAAAGTCAGTCGACTGTATAAAAGAGAAATATTTTTATTATAATAAAAAATAAATTTTTCGAAATTTTTTTCGCTATTCTCTACTGAATTCAATATATTTATTATGAGATATCTCTCACTTAAGTACAAAAACACTCCTATT
>JAQFXP010001358.1:0-19828 GCA_034693685.1 Belba bartosi
TTTATATTAATAAAAATAAAAATATATTTTTAAAAGTATTAAAAATGCTAATTATATAATTATTTGTAAAATTTCTCGTGAGAAATTTTCTTATAAAATTTCTAGAAAGTTTCTCATCGAGAAATTTCTAGAAATATTGAAATTTTAAAACACTAGTTATCACATTTTTGCAAAAGTATTATTTAATACAGTTTTATATTACTTTATAAGCGAAAAATCAATGATTAAAATATAATTTTTTTAGAATCTAAAAGCCTATTGTTTTGTTGTCGAGAGCGGTATAAGTGTAGATAATTAACTAAAGAGCGGACACACACGAGAAGAGTGAGAGCCCAGAATGTGGAGAGAATAGACATTTTTAATTTGGAAATGTTTCGAAATATCTGATAATTCCAACGATAACAACCTTTTCCGTTCACTCTCAGCAATGAGGCTTCGGTGACATTAACATTAAATTAAGAGTTTATTCACAATTATTTATATAAATTTTATTTTTTGTTTTAGTTATTTGCAGAAAAAAAAGTTAATTAAATAATTGATTGAATATACAATTACTTTAAAAATATTTATAAATATGTTATATATTTTAATTATTTTTAATTAAATTAAAAAATAATTTAATTATAAGAATATTCTATAATTTTATTAACCGAATACTTAGAACCGAATATACTGTATATTCAATATTTATATTTAAAAAGATGTGAATACTGTATGAAAGAGTTGAGTTGAGTTGAGTTGAAAAGACAAGCGTTTTGGGTATGTGTTGGCAAAGTTAAAAACAATAGAGGCATTGTCTCAATGTCTGCTCATTTCGTGTGTATTAATTCATAAATTTATTATAAATTTTTTGAAAAGAGAGCATAAAGTTTGTTATCAACAAAATTCTGGGTCTAAAACAAGAGCACATATATCGAACAGTCTTTTGTTTCACACTCTCATCGACTTTATCTCAAAAATTCTGACTCTTTTAGCACAAAACTATCGGCTTTGAAGAGTGAGACTGAAAGAGGCATTCATTGTATTATTTGATTCCTTTTAAGCGTAAAAATTCATTACAAAACAAAACTCTCAGCCCTGGAAAACAATGAAAATATACGCAAACTATCTTATAATGAATTATATCTTTAATTATATTTTATAATAATATGATTAATACCTAAACACAACAAAATATAATAATAATAATGTAAATGTTTTAATCATTAGTGTTTAGTGTGTAGTCATCACTAGTTATCTCTATAACACAATTTTTCTCACAAGAACTTCTCATTTTTGAGCTCTAATACACTACTAATAGAGATATGTTCTCCTATTTAGCATTTAGTAGACGAAAACCAAATTACAAAATCATGTTTACGACTCATTAAACTGATGTCTTTATAACAATTAAATTGCTTTCAAAATTTTGCTCCTTAAATGTACATAGTAAATGTTTATATATCTTATTTATACCGCATTTTATCTTTAATTTGAAAATTTTTTAAAGTTATCGTTTGATTAGAAATAAAATAATTTAAAACTAAATCTTTTCAGTTTTTAATTATATTTTATTTAATAAAATATTGATTATTTTGCTTATTAATAAAATATTTACTTTATTTTTAACAATTTTAGCTTATTTATATTAGTATTCTTATATTAAAAAATATATTAAAACAATTTTAAAATATTTAATTAAAAGTTAACAAATAATTTAAAATTGTTTCATTTATTTACTAAAATTTAAATAATATACTGTATATAATAATTAAATTTAAAAAATAAAAATTATATTAAACCGCTTAATAATAAACCGGTAGTAAATTAAAAGCAAATAAATTATATTTAACCTGTATTAAAGTATTTATTTTGATTTTTATTAATAATATTTTTTTAATTTTAAATGTATGAATTTTAATTCAAAAAAGTCTACATAACATTAAAACGTAATGTTTAAAAAAATGTTTATTGTATTTAATGCAATATTTAGTCCTTTAAGTTGAAGTAAACTAATGGAAAAAAGTGATTAAATGAAAACATTAAATCAAAACAGTATTGCCGGCACTAACTGCTCGTTTAGCACGAGTTTCATTAGATTCAGACAAACTCTCCAAATCAAATAATGTTATTCTTTATTACTTTCGAAATTATTCATAACCTAAACATTATAACAAATATTTGTTAGTCATATTCCAAACGCAATTTCACTCATTTGAAAGTACACTTCAATAAAGTATTTGAAAAAACTAGAAAATAATTTAGTCGATGGCTTCACATCTCTTACTTTCTTTTTTATAGCCACTATTAAAATTGCGTTTTTTATATACAACTTATCTCATTGTATAACCCATTTCCTGACTGTTTAGTACATACTTAGTGGTCGTCTAATGTTGTCTAGAATTTTAAATATAAAACTCAAAACAAAAGCATTTTTTGTAAGTTATGGTTTATATTAATCTTATTATACTCTTTCATAATAATAATAAAAATAAGTATTTAAACTTATAGTATGTCTGAAACAATAAATTTTAAAAATACTTTTTTTTTCTTTTTTTTATGTTGCTGATATATTAAAAATTAAATTATAATATTTTGGTTATGTTTAATATTAAATTTTAAAATAATTATTATTTAGTAATATAATCTAGTTAAAAAATATATAAGTTTAAAAACATTTAGCAGGTAATATTTTAATAAATTATACAAATTAAATTTTTTTAAAAATTTATTAACAGTAAATTTGTTTACTTTAATCTTGAATTAAAAAAGTTTAATTAATTTTATTATTTATAAAAAATAACTTTTATTAATCAATAATAATAATAATAAATATATAAATAAAATATTTGTACCAGTTACATTAAAATTCAAACCAATAAATGAGTATTTAATTAAAAAAGAGTATAATGTTTGAGTATCTTAATTAATTGATTAAATTAATTCAATTATTAGTATTAAAGTGAATGAGTATTTAAATGCAAAAAATGCTAAATTTAAATTTAAATTAGTAATAAATCAAATTTTTAATTAATATAAATTGGTTTAAGTTTGCACTAAATTATAATAAAGTTTTAATTCGTCGGAATATTATTGATCGAAAGCATAGTTCATATACAGAGTTGTAAAGCAAACCAACTTATGGCGAATGGTTTGGTTGAAGAGCGAGTGGAGCCATCTTTCGGTCAATTGTCGAATAAATAGAGTTAGTGTTAGTGATAGTGTCGACCGCTGAGGAAGAGTCGACGACTACTTCTCCTTCTTTTGGCAGATCTTCTAATCGTTTTTCCCTCTTATCTCTCGCGCGACGATTTTGAAACCAAATCCGGATCTGTTTTAGAGGTATAAAAGTGATGATTAGGTCTTTAGATAACGACTTTCATGAATGAGTAGTCGAACTTAAGTTAATTTGCGTTTAAAGGCATTCAAAAAGTTGTGATTAGCTCTAAACGACTCAATTGCGTGACTATTGCTCTTCAGATCACTTCTGGGAGGTATTAGACATTCATTTGATCGACTAATGCCTCAATTCTTTGCATTTGTTAAGACTATTAATTGATAAATAAAACGATTTCTGTTTTATTTGTTTTAATTACTTATTTAAACAATAATTTTTTAGATAAATAAAAGTTAGTTAACCTATAATTAATGCAAATACATGTGCAAGGTACAATTAACAATGTACAGTTACAGTAGCTAGTTTATAAAAATAGTTATTAAAAAATTGATATGAAAGTTTAGTAAATAAAACTTGTGTATCATATTAAATTATTTACATTATTTATGAATTACATAACAAATTAATCATGTTTAACATTAAATTATTTTTTAATCTAACTGAACAACAAAAATATGCATACTAATTTTTATTGCTTTAATTATGGTATTTATTTAATTGTTAGTGGTCCTTCTTGGCATTTAAATTCATTCAGCTTTCCAGGTTAATTTTTTCAATTATCTTTTTAAAATATATAAAATATAAATATTCAACTTTTCAAATTGAGTAATTTACTACTACTGTATATTCACATTATGATTAAATAACTCTTTAGAATAATTTTCAAATTTAGTAATTTAGCTAAAAATTTGTTTTTGTAAGAAAAAGTTTTCAAATCATCCTATATTATTCAATTTATATTAAATTATTTATCTTGGAATTTTTAAATATTTCTAGTAAAACTGACATATCAAATTACATTGGTAATTCAAGTCGCTTATAAAATTTTTTGGCAAAGTTTCGAATTACTGATAATTAATATAAATGGACTTTAATTTTTTATCTATAGCTCAAAAATTTCTAAATCGATTTAATTTTAAAATTTTTATTTTCTTTTGTTTCATTAATATTAATATTTTAAAATTAAAGCAAATATTTAGTTAACAAAAAATTTTTAGAAAAAGATTTGATAAATTATTCTATATTTTGAGTGAAAAGTATTAGCAAGTGCAACTGTCTGATAGAGTCGAACTCATATTTGAATATATAGTAAACTTTAAGCTAGAGCAAATAAAATTTAAATGTCTTCTAATTGTGCAAATTTGAATGTATTTTATAATAAATTTATCAAGTTTACTTCTTTTGCATTTTATTAATAGTAAATTATTGTACATCAAAGCAATATTCAGAGATGTTTTAAGTTTTACAGTTCAGAATATTAGTTACTTATTACTATTTAGTTAACAGGCATATTTGCAATAATAAAAAGGGCATATTTGCAATGTCCTACTTGGCCAGGCTTAGGATACTGCAGATAAACTGTTTAATAAAGTTAAGTTAACTAATATGTAAGTAAATGCTTTTTGAACTTTAAAATTAATAGCAGCTAAGATTAAAAATGTCTTAAACTTATATTTATTTTCAAATTTTAATATTTTGTATCAGTGGTTTTTAATTAGTAAGAGTTTAAAAGTGCTAGTTAGCTTTTTATTATTTATAAAACATACATAAACAATATATTTGCAAAGGTTTACAAATAAATTAGCAAGCCTTTTCAAATACAGTCTATCCCGGATATAGTAAACAGCTCGGTTCGTAAAATTTGTTTACTACTGTATAAGCGGGATTCACTATAAACAATCAAAATTCTATGCAAAATTAAACTTGATTCTTAGCAATTAGTTCACTATAAGCGGGTATTCACAATAAGCGGATTCACACTAAGCGGGATAGACTGTACATTGTTTTTATTTGTTAATAAACACTTTAAAAAAGTAAACTTACACATTTGAACTTTTACTAATTGGAAACCACTGTTTTATATAACACTGGGAAATAAACTTTAGTAAGATATTTTCTTAAAATTTAAAATACTTGTTGCTTACTTTTACTGTTTAGTTAACAAGCAAAAAATGCTTATTTGCAAGGACCTAACTTGGTTTCGTTCCCTAGCTTAAAACTGTTTGTCAAATGTTTTTTTAATTTGAAGAATAGATTTTATACATCACATAACCAATCCTTATTTCGGCAAATGAGCTAGTTAAATCCAGTAAATAATTAATATAATAAATCGGTTAAAATTTTGTTAAATAAAGTTTTGTATTTTTGATTTTGATTTTAAACTTACTTATGTTTATATTAAATTTTTACATAAATAAAAATTTTTAAACAATTAGTAATCAAACAAAATTAATATAGACACAAACTAGTTTAAATTAAAAATCAGATAAATACAAAACTTTAAGGTACAATAATTTTCATTTATTATCGTATTAATAAAGTTCAAAAACTATAAATACAAACTTTTTTGTAAACAATTATTGAAATAAAAATTGAACTATTAAGATTAAATTGCAATAAAATTCCGGTAAACGGATTTATTTAATTAATTATTTAATAAATTTAACTAGCTCATTTGCCGATATAAAAACTGGTTATATAATGCATATAAATTATTCTTTAATTAAAACAAAAAAATTTAGCAGTTTTATGCGGAGATTCGAAATAAGGCACACACACACAAATTCACTCTGTTTAAACTGTCATACAAATATTTCACAAAACCATTTTTATTTGTATTTTAATTGTAATTAATTGTAATAATTTTTAAAAATTACAATAAGTTTAAACAATAAAATCATTTGACAAATTGTATTTGTCAAATAATTGATTAAAGTATTTTGTTTTTTGAATATATTAGTGGTTTGTCTGAGGAAAATACTTTGTGGTAACAATAAATGCATTTATGTCAATAGTATTAATATGTTTATTAGTAATACAGTATATTCAATAAAAGATTTTCAAGCCTTGAGTTGGAAGTCTCAGCTTTAATGTGTGTTTTTATTAAATTTTGCTTGATAATCTATGAAAACTTGGTAAAATTTTAAAGCAAAGCATGATTAGCCAAAAAAGAATAAAATGATTTTTTCTGTAAAACTAAAATTTAATTATTGCATTTAGTTTCAAATATTTTTTAACTTTAAATTACATTTGCTACTTTTATTAATTAAAATACAAAATAATAACAATAATATTTATTTTTTACATTTTAATTAAAATTTAACTTTATTAATTGAGTTAGTGATAAAATATGTTACTTGCAAATATGTTAACGAGAAAACAATTAATTATACAGTAATATAATTGGAAAAATTCAAATTCTAAGCTCTATATAAACTGATTGAATAAAAGTTACAAAATTGGGAAAAAATTAGATAAAAGTTTTCAGATATATATAATTGGAAACAAATTTTAAAAAAGAAAATAAAGTAAAGAAATTAAAAATTGAGGCAGACTTTAGATTGAAAAGTGAGTGAATGCATGATTTAACAATTATAGGTTACATATAATGTTGATTCATATACCGATATACCGGTGCTGTGGTTGTGCCATACAAACCGATATCAGTATAATGGCATACATTCATCTTTTATGTCTATTTTGTTTGCCTCAGCCTATGATTCCTTAAACAAAATTTTCAGTCTATTCATAAAATTATGCATTTGTTGTGAAGTCCTGTCGAACCAATTTTTATCATTGAAAAGCACTGAATATCTATAACAGCAATATATTTAATAATATGAAAAAATAGTTTCTATGAATTTAACAATTCTGTTCTCTTCTGTTCTCTTTTATTCTCTAATTTGAATACAAGAGCTCTAAATATAATATTCAGAAACTATCGAAACTATTGGCACAATATATCGCCGGTTATTGCGGTCACCACTGCCTAAAACAGATGCGCTTAGAGTCTGACGAGGAATAGAGATCTCAGACATCATATGTTAAGTTATACCAGAATTCAATTGCAGTACAGATTCAAATTTCAATTTTATTTCAGCAATTAAATGCTCGCAAACTACGAAATTTGAATTTAAACTCAATATTATTTAATTCAATATATTTTACTATAGATTTGTAGCAATAGTTAAAAATAAAAGTGTAAAATACAAATACAATCGTAATTAGGTTGAAGTTTCGGTAAACTTCGGTTAGTATAGAGACAAATATCCTGTCCGTTCCAACCAAACCGATTGTCATATTAAACCTCTTAACTAAAGAGCACTTAATCTCTTTTTTCTTTCTGATTCAACAAAAGAATTGCCCCAAAAATAACAATTCGATAATATTGTCGCATATATTGTCAGATATATTGCAAACAAAGTATAGTCTTCTTCCCAACTATTTAAATAGGGATCGGAAGAGCAGTCGTTCGCATAACTAGTGTCTCTCAAACACACATAACGAGCCGTTTTGAGCTCTTAATGAGTGACAAATGAAACCCAATGTTTTGTTTGGCTTAAACTGTTCATAAAATTAGGTGAAAAGCCTTTATATTTACCTATTTTTACGCTTAACATAAACTATCAATGGATTAGTACTAGTTTTGGTTTGGACTCAAAGAGTTGGATGTTTTGGCTCTCATTCGTTCGACTAATCGCTTACTTATAGTTGGGGTTTGTGTTCAAAATAAAACGGATTTCAAGTAATAAAAGAGCAATTAATGCAATTTAGAGAAAAGTTTATATATTTAGACAGATGTGCATTTTTGAACATTTAAAAATATTAGTAATTTATATATTTTAATCAGTTCATTTTATAATTTTCACTCAAATTTCTAAAATCTCGTAGTTATAAATCTTTTATCTAGTTAAGTTTACAGTGTATTCTAATAAATATTATTTTATAACAATATAGTTTTGTAACAATTATAATCAAATAAAATTTTAAAATAAAACTTATTAACTGTTTAACATTTATAAAGTTTAATTATTTATCAATAAAAAGGTATTTGGGTTAAGAAAAAATAAATAAACAAGTACATTTTGTAAACTTACTCTGGAATCGGTTAAATTGAGTTTTTGAGCCAAATAAGTCACTTCTAAACTACTCAAATAGTGAGTGTCTCTGAATTTGGTCTCTAATTCACGTATTTGACACGAAGTGAACGGTATTCTCGGCCCTCTGTTTATGGCCTTCCGTTTCTCCAAACTGATTGAACGTTCTATTAATATAAATTCAAAATACAAATGATATACAATATTTACACAATTTGTCATGCTTACTTTTAACTTTTGGTGGTTTATATCGCGTACATCGCAGCCAATTAAAGATAGTTTTTTCATTGTCCTGGTCAAAATTTGTCTCATCTTCAATAGTGTCAGTAATCTGACGATTAGATTGTGAGGAATGTGTGGAAGAGTTTTCACAGTTTATAATATTTTTATTATTGTTATCGAGTATTGAGTCGATAGTGAAAGTTGAAGTAAGTTTTGTCGATGCAGTCGATGTAGCCGGCGATGCAGTGATGGGTTGTTTTAGAAAACTTAGTTTTCTTGGATTATATGTGCTTTGAATATGAGATGTACTCAGATTTGGTGGCAATAGTGTTCGGATAAAAGGCTGATCTGAACATTGAAAGCATTGATTCGCGGTTTGGTTTACAGTATTTGGTATAAAATTATTATTAAAGTAAGGATTTGTAAAGTTTGTGAATCGATTGAATTGTATTCCCAATGAATTGACGTTATATTCCATATTAATTCAATTAATTCAAATATCTTATCAATGAATAGATAAACAATTTTTTATACAAAACTTTTTTGTTTTAAATCTAATTTGAAAAAGAATTATAAAAATGTTTTCATCGATAATAAACTTTTTTCTCAAGTGTTGAAGTGATGAGTCGAAGCAAAGAGCAAATGAGAGACCAATTTGGTTTCGGTTGTCATCAATTTGAAAGCCCAGTCCCACTGTTCAGAGAAGTTAGACTTTATCTCTATCTCTATATGTGTGCAAACGGATCCCTCGCTTACTCTCATACATCCCTCTCCCCTCTCGTCCAAACCGTGTGTACAGAGTATAGTGCGATTCCCCTCCAATTTCGGCATTGAGTGACACTTTACCTGCACAGGCAGTTTAGGCACTGGCACTACAAAATGCATAGCCTATGCAGTACTCACAGTGCTTATAGTGAAAGCTATACCGTAGACCCAATCAAACATTCATATCATTGCATAAAAATTGTTTAAACTATTAATATATACAATATTATAAGAAGAAAAATGTTCTGATTTTAAAAATTTTATTTGTCCTAAAATTATGTGATTTAAGGAAAGTTGAGAATTTCGAGTTATATACAGTACATAACTAATGAATATATAATTCTTTTTCTATGATAACGAGAAATTATATTTTTGTTTAGCTTTGCCAACACTTCAATACATTACATAATTACTATAATAAAATGCTTTGCTTTTGGTGTAATTGACCGTAAACTAATTTTACGCTCGGCTTAATCAATGATTTTTAATAATTTTAGCGCAACTATACTATTATTATTGAATTAATTGACTCGAATATTAATTCAGTGTTAACGCATATTAAATTTGCATCATAGATATATTTATATTGTAGTTAAAAATTTGTCTTGTTTAAAAATATATTTTTCAATATTGAATATAATTTATTATTTAGTTGAGAGCATTGTCGACCTGAGCCAGACCATAGAGGCGGCGCATTCCGATTGAAGTGAACGTAATTCAATACATTCAGTGATGGCTTCTGTTATCTCGTTATACCTAATGATTAATCACTCAATTATGCATTCATTTATAGAAAAATTCTCGAATTCTTTTCAGTTTTTCCAACTTTTTCTTTTATAAGTTTTTTTAGAATTACTGGGAATATGAAACTGATATTCATATCCAGTAGTCGTTTGCTGTTTACAATCCAAATAACTATTCAATCATTTTTGCGTATAATCAAGATCTAAATATTTTCAATGACAAAAGTATTTCTTTAGTTAAATAGTAAAATATTTTTAACATGGAGATAAATAATAATTTTTATTGAATGCATTTTTCTATAATTGTTCATTAAATAGCTTTAAAGTTTAACTAAAGACACAATAAAAATATAATTTTAATTGTCTTACAAAACAAATTAAGTCATACTAAAATAAATTAGTTTTAAACATACTTGAATTTATAGGTAGAGTTGGAGTGCAGATCAGGTTTTATAATATGGATTAATTGTGAGAAAAACAATTGAATTAATGAATTGCAGCCAAAGTCAAACAAATAAAGACATGAAGAGAAATATAAATGCTACAATTTTATTTGTTTCTTTAATTAAATGTAATTTGTATTTCTCGACTCCGATCATATCATTTATTATTCTTATCATTAATTATTGTTAAGTTTCGAAACTTAATATTATTTATTGAATACTAAATTCAGTATAACTCAAATATTTGATAGGAAACCAAAAATAAAATTTTGAGTTTAATTGAAAAATAAAACTATTTGTTCAATGACAATTTAAGATTTTTTTTTCTAAATACATTTCAAATGAATTGTTAACTAAAATTACTACAAATAGTTTCAATGCTTGGATTGATTCTAATAAACATAACTTGGATATAAAAATACAAATGAATATTAATTGCTAGAAAATGTCAAATATTATTTCAAATAAATTATTTTTTGTGTTTTTTGCTTTTTTTAATCTGTATATTGTAGTAGTGCTGCACTGATAACGCATTTTTGTGATCATAACAATTAGGTATACCTCTGACACTATTATATTTATATGGATGGATAGGTTAGGTCTCTCTGTCTCTCTCCTACCTATCTCTGGCTTCTCGTGTCGTACTTTTAGACATGTATTGCATCCTGTGTTCAAACAATGATGAAAAACAGGGACAAACAGATCATTCAATTATGAGAAGCGAATGGCACATATAGTGGCGGATTTGGACGCAATTCTTATTTTAAACACTTAGTTATGTCTATAAATATATTCAAATTCATTTCAATTTATATTCGCAAACACTACTTTCGATTCTCAAGATATTCTTATTTAAATGTATAATCAAATTTAGATTAAATTTCAAAATTATTATTAACTTTACACTAATTAAAAACGTTTTAAATAATTTACTGTTACTTTAGGTTAGGTCTGAAATAATGTGAAAAAGTAGTTCCGCCTCTACGGCACTGTTCACCGGGTGCCCCAACAAAAGTTCAGTCACATTGAATCCATTGAATCCCTTTCGAACAATCCATAGCTCCAGCAAAGGGTCAATATTAGAGCCGCCGAACGAACTGATCAGCCAAACCATCAGCAGTCGATTGGATAGGAAGTGTCGTTTCCATAATAAGTGAATGTTCTCTTCCAAAAGCCAATTGTTTTAAGTATCGCTTCTATTCATTTAGTAGAGTATATAAATGTTTTGCATTTTCAAACATTTTTCAAATATTTATTGATTTTCATTCCGACTCTTCATATATTTGTGCTTTTTTCTTATTATATAATAATTAAAAATTTCTAATTGATGTTTAAAATGTTTATTAAGCCTTCAATACCTTGTGCTCTAATAAGTCTACTTTTAATATGTGATCAAACCTACAAAACGACTGCTCGAGGATTCTTAGAGCGGGCAGTTGACTCGGCAGCTCCTCCACTCGTGCCTCTTGGTAGGTTTTGATTTCTATTTTATCTAATTAGTATTTTGTAAATATTGTATAGTTACTTTTTTATAAATAGTTTATTATTTTTATGATTAAATAATAATTTAATTAAAAATGTTATATTATAAAAATTTAACTAAAATAAGCACTTACAGTATTTAAATTATATTTAGAATTTTTACAAATATTTTTTCAAATAAGAATTTATTATCAAACAAATACAAAATGATTTTAGATATTGTGAATATAAACTTATTTAGTTAGTGCAGTTAGATTAGAAATATTATATTCTATAGTTTTTTGTTTTTAAGAAAAAAATGATTAAAATTTTAACAAATAATTTTGAGCTAATTAACAGAATTCTCTGCTACAACTCTTTTTATCACTATCTAGCAAAATTGTAAAATAGTTTTGACAATTAATCTAATATTGTTTTTTGAGACAAGTTGAATATAAAAATACCTTGTTCCTAAGCTCATTAATTTAGCTTAAACTGGTTTAATCTAGTTTAAAGTATGAGAATGTGTTTATCCGCAGTATATTGAAATGCTAATTTTATTACAAACAAATGTAAATTAAATGTCAAACTATGCTTTTGTGCCAGATTTATTCAAACTATTACAAATATAATGCATAAGGTCAAGGTTAATTAATATTATACTAAACTACAAATAAATCCTTTAAAAACTACAAATTATTGTTTTAAATAAATTAAAGTATAAACTGTTCGCTAAAAGTATTTTAAGAAAATTGAAATAATATAATATAATAATAACTAAAATCTAGTTATTGTGTTCTTGTGCTCTGTCTTATAGCGGGAATGTTCTCGAATGGGAACAGCGGTAAGAGTCCATTAGTAGCGGCCACTTATTACTTCAATCCGAGTGCGTCATCGGTGAGCGCCAACCGACCGGAAGGGGTATTCGTGTCAGACGTAAACGCATTAAACGAAAACAGTAACC
Organism: Belba bartosi; assembly: GCA_034693685.1. Taxonomy (NCBI): domain Eukaryota; kingdom Metazoa; phylum Arthropoda; class Arachnida; order Sarcoptiformes; family Damaeidae; genus Belba; species Belba bartosi. Next base: position 12,852 of record JAQFXP010001358.1, read on the forward strand.
AAAACAGCGACTCAACTGATGACGATGTGTGTACAGCACCGGATGGCCGCAAAGGCACCTGTTATGACGCGTCTGAGTGCGTACGTCGGGGAGGTATGCCTATGGGTAGGTGTGATGTGCGGCAGAGGTCTAATGGCAAAACCAATACCAATGGAGCCGTTTGTTGTCTGTTTGATGTGAGTTGTGGTGAGACGGCGGCCGAAAAGTTCGTTTATTTCCGAAATCCCGGTTTTCCCGAATCGTACGACAGGTCACGAATATGTCGAACGAAAATCGGCAAAATATCGCGAGATATCTGTCAATTGAAACTTGACTTCAGGACATTCGATATCGGAAAGCCTTTGGAAGGTAACTGTTCTCAGGATATATTCACCATTTCGGGCCAGAATGAGAACCATATCGTACCAAAAATTTGTGGACTTAATAATGGCCAACACTGTAAGCAATTGATATAAAAATAATTACTAGCTCTTAATCTCATAATAATTGCAATAATTACTAAAATTATATATTTTAATCAATTAGTCTATATCTGAATAAACATTTTCAAAACCAAAACTTAATCTAAATTATTAACAGATTATATCGGTGTCGATGAATCAGGAGTGGTAAGTCTGCACCTGATGATGTTGGGCTCATACCGGAGGCGTTTCGATGTACTCATCACTCAAATCCCGTGTCAGTCGGAGAATGCAGGTCTGGGTTTATGAGAATCTGGTTTTGCTTTTCCTATTTATCTTATTTTATAATTAATTATTCATTAAATCAATTCACTTAAAGATCACAAATAAGATATTAATTAAATAGTTATTATCGAAAACAATCAGTCAATTGCTTCAACAGAAAAGTCAAACTTAAGTTTCCATTTCTATAGAATACTATAGAATATATTATATAATATACCGTTCCTTTAGGGAGTTTATCGAATAAATAGATAAAAACTTTGGTTTTAAGTAACTGATGGATGAATTGACTAATGATTTTCACTCATACTGTGCAAACAAAACAGTGAAATGAGAATTCAGTTCTCATAAAAAGTTCTGAAATAACGTCAAAATCACTATAAATTTGAATCTACTCTCAGCTCCACCTCATTGTCTGCAATACTTTTGGGGAACGCATGGAATAATCAAGAGTTTTAACTATGACTTCGATGAGGATGAGCTGAGCGGCACAGACAGAAACGAAGGCTATCCGAACGATGTCGACTACATGATGTGCATCAGAAAAGAACCTGGCTTCTGTTCCGTCACCTATGAGTTATCGTCCGACGCCGACGGAACCCTTCCGTTTGCCATTGGTTCGGGTGCTGAACAGATTACAGGCTTTTCAGCCCAATGGCCAGTAGTGGCCGAATGTCGCGACGACTTTATAGTGATTGGAGGTATGCGGTTGTGCTCAGGCGTCGGCAAATTGAATGCAGACAATACGGACAACACAGACAATGGACTCTTGAGATTAACTAACAGACAGGACAACGCTTTCGGGAACAGTAGTTCTGTGCACAGAACTGTAATGACCGATGCGACTCCCGGCCCCTTCCAAATCAGATTCGTGTCAAACAATGCGAAGAATGCCAGAGGTTTTCATATCGGGTATCGACAGAACCCATGCAAATAAAAACAGAGCATTTGGTCAAACGATTATATTTTCAATTAATTATCTCTTCTCTCACTCAATGACCGACTTTTATATTGAAAGTTAATAATCGAAACATTTTACAAATTCTGAATAATTTTATTTAATAAAAACAATTATCAGCAGAAAATAGTTAGACTTCTCTTTATATCAATTATAACTTTTTTGTATTAGGTTTGAGATTAAAATTTTATAATTTTGAAAAAATTATATTTAAATAATACACTTATTTATTATATTTTAAAATAAATCGATACATTTGTTCAAAAATAAAATGATTTTAATAATTAAATTGCATTTATATTGAGTACTATTCCGATACCACACAACAGAGTATATCGAAGAACACGAAAAGGCTGTTCCGAACTATGCGGTCAGTCATGTGGTTAAAGTAATTTCAGTTGGTGATCAGTTCTTCATTTAATTGGCTATTCATTTATGCAAATCCAAACAATCAACTAAATTTAGCTATTAAAATTTTACTTTTCTGACTTATTATTTATTTGAGTAATTTTATAGTCATCTAAAATTAAACTTAGACAATATATAATAGTTTTTGTAATATATTACTTTATTTAATTCAAAAATGTATTAAATCAGTAATTTTCAATTATAAAAGTTCAAAGGTGTTATTTACTGTTTATTAAACATACAAACACATTATAACTTACTTTATCGGAATTGGCCAAAATAGTATAGACTTTGACGAGTTTTTTGAAAATGTATTGTTTTGTATTTTTTGAATAAGCAGTAAGAAATATAACTAATACTTTTGGACTCTTAATAATTGAAGGCAAGTGAATTAAATTTTGATAAAATTACTCAAATAAATAATAAGTAAAAAAAGTAAAACTTTGATAGAATTGATTGGTAATTATGTTAACCAATATTTTTCTGACTTTATTATTTAAAAAGTTATGCATGATTAAAAAAATACAACATCTTCTTACAGTTTACGAATTTCAAACTTAATTTACAGACAAACTAAATGAGATATTTTAATCATTTTTACACTAAAACATACATATATTTAAATAAAATTAATAATTGGATAAAACACTAAAAGTTTTATAAATAAATAGCAAATTTTAAAATATTTTACTTTTACCAAAGAATACACAAAAGTTTCTTCTAAGCTAAATTGTACTAAATTAAAACAGCTTGTAAATAAATCCCACTTTATATCTGGGTACTCTTTGTTAATAATATGAAAATCATGTTTATATTTTTAAAACATCATTTCCCGTCAAAAGAAAATTGTTTATATAAACATTTCATTGAATTATTAATTCTACTTCAATATATGTATGTATTAGTAAAATAATAATTAAAATATCTCATTTAGTTTGTCTTTAATTTAAGTTTAAAGTTTGAAAACAAAATGTAGCCAAGTGCATTATTGTTTATAGTTAAAAGAATACATTTTATCTAAACTGTTATTAAATGGATCATATGTCATTTTGAGAATATCATTATTAAATTATGTAATTATAAAAAGTAACTTCCGACATAGCCTTTACAAATATTTAATACTAATTAGTAATTACTGATTGAGAGTAAGCTTTTACAATATCACTTGATTTAAAATCTAAATAAAGATTATTATTTGCAAACTTAAGCATTTTTACTAAATAAATAAAAGCTTATCAGAATGTTTTGTTAACCTGAGTCTATTTATATTTTTAAATATTTTGCTTATATTCATGGAGTTAAGAAAATAATATTCAGTCAATAAAAACATAAAACAAAATTCTTATTTGATGTTCAATCAATTTAATGTTTTAACAGTTTACATTTTCATTTCATTATGAACATAATTGAATTACTGATAAAAATAATAAAATTTTTTAATTAATTAAATAATAGCAAAAATAATGTTGTGTTAAATCAGATTTGATCTTTAAACAAGACTGCACAGTAAGATCTTGCAGTAATACATTTTTGAGAGTTTATTTTTCAAATTCCATTTAAATATATCCTCAAACCATCATTATATACCTTTAATCATAGAGAAGAGGGGTAGAAAAGGAAAAGGGAAAAGAAAGGGGTATGGAGGAAAAAGGGGGTATGGAGGGAAAAGGGGTAGGAAAGGGAGAGATGTTAGGCATGGGGGCTAGAGCTCAAAACTATATTTTTTCGTAAACACATTAAAAAAGTTTTTTGAAAATAAAGAGTCTAATTGATTGAATTGAATAACTGGAGTGTATTGTCACATCAAATGATTTCAAGGTTTAACAAACACAAAAGTCTAAGATTTGGCAAAATCTATTCTAAATTTAAAATTAATCACTTAGTGATCAGATTTTCTCTCTTGGCATCACTTCCTATCACAAACATTACAACACAGTTATAACGCATTTGTATTTTAGACCAAATTAATAAAAGTTTAGAAAAATTTGAAAGTTGACAAAATTACAAACTAAAGCAAAGTTTTATCATTAAATTTACTAGGTGATTAAGGCTTTTTACAGAAAAAAAGTGAAAAAACAATAAAACAATACTTTTTTCGTTTTGAATGCCTGACTGATAATGTAATTAAAATATTTGACAGAATGTCAACAGAAAGTTTAGTCGAATTCGAGTTATATCTCAGAAATTCAATGTTAGTTAAGAATTAGTGTTTGAGTTATTGACAATTCATTATTTGTAATCATTTTAAAAGAGTAATTAAATGTTTATAAAACCTTAAGAGAATTTTGTGAATCTATTTATAAACAGTGCCTCACTTTTGCTTATCCTTCAAATTACGAATTTCTGATGTATTTATACATACAGTCAGTGCTGAGCAACACAACTAAGTGGAGAAGCAGTTATACCCGAGCGCTAGCACTGAAGCTCTGTATTCGAGAGGGAATCAAGAGATCGATCGCCAGAAAAAGAATGACTAAAGCAATGCATCAGTACTCGACTATTCGATCCAATTATAATCCATTTGACAAAAGTTCAATTTTGGACTTGGGTTCGGACAATAAGCCCGTGCTCTGTCAGGTTGAGTTCGAGGTGTTCGGCGATGTCTCCGGTATGTCCTCTTCTTATTTTTATTTTTTTGTTATATTTTTTCAAATTTTTATTACAAACTTATTAAACAAATTAATTAATTTTTATAAATGCTATTTAAATGCTTAAATTATTTTAACATTCTAAAATCTGAATTTTTACACGTAAATTAATAATTATGTTTTGAATAATTATTTAAAAAGTTAATTATCTTTGCAAAATATACATTTTAACTTATTCTCAAGTTATTCAAATAATAAAGTTTTATTTTAAAATTTTAATTTTTAAAAATTTTCAAAAAGTTTATAATAATATAATATATAATGTGAGAATTTACTTATATTATTTGTAAGTTATATATTTATTTTTGAATTAATTAAATAAAATAATTTATTCATTTAAAGATTAGCTTCGCATGTTTTATGCTATAAAATTATTGTCAATGTCAAAATTTTTTTTACTTATGTTGACATTTATTTTTAGAAAAAGTCAAAACTGTTAAAAACCACTAAATTTTTATTAAAGAAAACTTTTTAAAAAATCAAAATTACGAATTTCATACATGAAATCTAATGCCAGACTTTGATTATTTATAGAAAATAAATCTTTTTATTAAAGCAAACAATAAGACTAATTGTTATTATTAGGGATCAATAGAATATTCTGTGATATAGAGAAGAGTTAGAGTTTTTGGCATCAAATCAATAGTTGAGACGAATTCTGAACATTAGAATAGATTTTGCTTTAATGCCAATAATTATTATAATAAATCTGAGAATACAATAGGATTTGATTGAAATGTGCTTTAATTAAAATAAACTGAATTCAAAATAATTGAATATAAAAAAATTATTTTACTATTTTTAGCACAAACTTAATTAAAGCTTAACTTTCATCTCAAATATTGATTGCTATCATTTAAAGAAATTTTTTTTATACAAGTTAAATTTAAATAAATTCTTTGTTTCTGTCGTTTCAAGTGATTTAATTTAAAAGATTTTTAATTAAGTGACGCAAAGCTAAAAGGGTTTGCGTTAAGCATATTAGATATTTAAAGATTATAAAAATAGATGGTTAAAAATTCTTAAGAAATATTATTAACAAATATATTATTTTAGTTTTTACTTTAGAATGTTTCTTGTTAGTTACACCTTACTTTAAAAATTGCTTTTAATAATATAAACAGAGCTTTATTTAAATTTTTATATCGGATACAGTCTTGAGTTTACAAAACACTTTAATCTCTTCATAAAGTATTTAATTTTAATAAGTTAGAAAGTATATTGCTGTTGACATACATTAAGTTAATAGATATTTCAATAATTACTAAAATAGTTTCAAAATATATTCTTTTATAAACAAATTCTTTGTACAGAATATTATAAAACAGTAAGTTATGAGTCATAACCAGAGCTAGGACATTTCGGGAGTTAAAATAGCTAAAATCGGTCGGGAATCGGGAGATTAAAACATGAAAAATCGGGAATAAAATCGGGAATTTAAAATACATTTTTAATGTAACAATTTTTACAAAAAAATGTCAAATATATATCTAAGTATAAATTTTAAATCACATTATTTTAAATACTATTTAAACTAAATGATTATTTGCATTTTTGCATAAAACTAATCGTTATATTAGGCATTTTTTAAACTCATTAAAAATTTTATTTACATATAAAAAATAAACAATTGACAAATATTTTTTAACAATTAAGATAATTAACAAAATGTTTTTTAAATTTAGACTATTATAAAATTGAATCGTACTAATTTGTAAAATTTAATCAGATACTTTATAGAGTAAAAGTCAAAGATTAATAAGAAAAATTTGCCAAAAATTCCCCTGATTTTAAAAATTGGAATTTATTCTTTCCTAGCATTTGGTTTGCGAAAAACTTTTCTTTAATTTTTGCTGGCAAATTTTTTAGGTTTATTTTAATCAAAATTAGAAAAAAATTTCTAAAACAGTGCTAAATCTGGTTTAAATCTAATTAAATTAAATAAATTTATTGAAAATCCGGTTAAATTAGGTAAAATTTCATCATAAATATATCGGTTTTTAAAATTTTTGAAAAGATTCCCATCTAAGCTTTTGCACAGAATTTTTTTAAATCCACCCCTGATTTACCCTGAATCGGCCGATTATCTCAATCTCTGGTAAATGTTTATTTGTATAATTTGTTTTGCACATTTAAACTTTGTTTACTTTTTGTATCCAGAAAAAATTTTAATTTGTAATATTTTATATTATTACGGTAATATTGAGTTTAATTTATCCTATGCAATATCCTAGCAAATTTTAACTTTTACGGTTAGTACACTGTCAGTACATTAACATT
>JAQFXP010001359.1:0-19826 GCA_034693685.1 Belba bartosi
GAAAGAATATAGAAATCGAATTGAAATAACAGTTCAAATGAAGCTAATTGTTAGGAAGCGCGAGAACTCTCTCTCAGTATAATAGAACAACTTGTTAATATATTCTGAAGTTCAGAATCTGAACAAGTTAATATTTTAATATTTAAAAAGATTTGTGTTATTATCAGATGACGTAAATTGAATTATCTTGTTATAAGTTAGACTAACAATCAATTTGTGAGAGTTAAAAGTGACCCAAAACTAGTTATTCTAAATAAATGATTATTTATTTTAAAACGTATTTTTTGTATTGTATAGAATTGAAAATATAATAAATGCGCGAATAATGAGATACTATTTTGAATTAAAACTGAAATTAATTACAATTTTATTGAAATTCAATTAACAGTTTGTTTTCATATTATTTCGGATTTATTTAATTGAGTTATTTATAAATTTATGTTTTGTTTAATTAAAATATTTAATTAATAATAAGTTATGGAAAGCAATGAAACGAATGTTTTAAATGAAAATAATCACATTTTCCGGTATTTTATTGAATTTATTGTAAAAATTATAATTAAATCTAATTTTGAATTAAAATTAATTTTAAATTCCAAAGCGATTGCAATGAAATCCATTTAAATCGGACTAATAGTGAAGAGAGTATTGAAAATGAATTTGTGGTCAAAATCGATGATTTGTTTAACGACTTTTCGATAACTAATTCATTGAATAAATCGACTGTTTATGAGTCGATGGAAATGAATGAAAGCGAAGACAACAAAGAAAATGAAGACTTGAATCGACAGTCAGACCAAAGACTAATCAAAAACGATTTTTGTGTCAATAATTGCGAAATAATTATCAATCGATTGATTGCAGACAACGAAGAGATGAAGAAAATTAAAAATGAATTGATTTTATTGGAAGAACAAAATGTGGAACTAATTAAAGATAAACTGAATTTGGATTCAGAGATAACTCAATTGAAGGACTCGTTTGAGAGAAAACTCTTTCTCAAAAACCAAATAAACGAAGACTTGAATCGAAGTCTATATATATTCGAGTCTTTGAACTCTAGTCTTCAGAAGGAATTGGACGAAAAGAGGACCGAAAAGGTCAGACTCGACGCTCAGGTCAAGGAAATTGAAGATAAGGTTTGGATTTTAGTTCGAATTTTAACCAATTTTATTAAATTATTATTTTTTCGTTTTTTCCTCAAAAAATAGTTATATTTTTCTGAAATCCAATTAATAGAGAGTCAGAAAAGCGAAGAAGAATTGTTGACATCGTTTAAGAACGCGAGACAAGCGTTCACTGAAGAGGAAGACAATAATTACAAGACTATAGAACAGTTGCACAGCGTTTACGTCGAGTGCGCTCAACAACAGAACCAAATCAAAGAACTCGAGGAACAAGTGACTGATCTGAGCCGAGAGCTCGCGGACAGAGACAACGAGTTATGGTTTTATAAATTAAAATTTGACCAATCGTTCAATAATGGCGTCGAGACGTCAAACAGAAAATCAATTGAATCTCAAAGGGATTCGATTTATATAAACAAAACGACTTCAGAAATACCCGATTATTCGTTTAGTGTCAATGAAGACGATTTGGACCACAATTACGAAGACTTCTCTGAAGGCAGTCCTCTCAAGCAATTCCTCACTCTTTCCGAAGTAGAAGCAGAAGCAGAAGCAGATGAAGACATTGAAAGTGACAATTCAATTGAGATAATTGAAGCCAAACATAAACACAAATCAAAACCGTTTTTACTTTATTTGTAAATAATTTTTTGTTATTTTCGAAGAAAATTTTTAACTCAATTATTTGAAAAACAACTTTAATTTGTTTTTTATTCAACAGATTTTATCGATTCATCCATTATTTGACATATTTTTTGCTTAAAATTCCATTAAAACTAATTTTGGCGACAATTCTAATCGTCATTTTGTCAAAACTTTCATTGGATTCGATATTCCCGACAAGACTTCCCGCCTATACCTCTTGGGAGGAAATTATTTATCGAATGCTTTTGCCGTATTTGACAAAAGTTAAAGTAAGTCAAACCCAATGATATCGCAATAAAAATATGCATTTCTCGCCATTTAATGCATTACAAACAAAAATATAGTGATCTTTGACTCAATATTTGTTTTTTTACTAAAGATTTAAATATTTTACAATTGAATTAAAATTATTAGCAAATACTTAAGAATTTAAATTATTTTTCCAACTATTTGTACCATTTTTCATATGAAATGAATTGAATTGTTTAACGTTTGTTACATTTTGAACAATAAAATAATTTTAGAAAAATAAAAAATTGGAAAATCTCTTTTTGACCGGCAATCGGGAAATTCGTTTTGTTTTATATTAAATCTCCAAAAATTGAATTTAACTGAAAATCGAATTTCAATCAATAGTTGATATAAAACAAAAAAAGAAATGTTTTTTATTTGAACTCTAAAACAATAGAAATATTTGAAAAACTAATAATAAATTTGAAAAGTGTTGACTAAATCAAATCAAATCAATTTTTCTGGTAATGTATGAAAGTCTAGATTAGCGTTGAGTTGATTCGCGTATAACTTGTTCTGATTATCGATTATTTCAAACATCTCTGGCGGCGATGGTATGCGACCAGTGGTCAGTTTGGACCAGACGGGCACGTCTTTGGGTGCAATTCAATGCAATTAAACATTTATTGTCTAATGTTTGACCGAATTAGTCAATTAATTCATACCGTTATAGAAGACTTCGAAGGCTCCGCTGGACATGAGTTGGCTTTCAATGGTATTACTCAAGAAGAATAACATAAGACATGCGTACATCTGATCCAAAGACAAGAATAGACTTTGAGTTAAACGATTGACATAATGGGAGTAAAGGGTTGGGACTCGAGTGGGACCTTGTGTTGAGTCATCCAATGCCAGACTCCGGGGGTATTGACACCGATTCGAGCGAATGGATTGATGTTTGCGATGAGAAGTGCCATAAGTGTGAGCTTCAGGATAGACAACAACTGAACCAATTTGTTTCGACCCATTCCGGGCGTATAGTTGTCTCCAATTACGTTCAAATCGGGAAATCTGTCTCTAATTACAGTCGAGTATTCATCGAAAGCGCGTTTATAACCACAAGAATAACAATACAATATCTTAAGCGTTGGACCGCTTTGTTGGGCTTTGAATGTCATCGAAGGGATCTCCTTCTTCACCGAAGCGGGAATGTCGTCCAACTCGGCCTCCGATGCGGCCGAAGAGTTCTGATGCCATCCCAACAGTATATCTCTTGCAGTGAATCCAATGAATACGAGAAAAATAAACAAAAATATATTGTTTTCCATATTCTTATGCAATCGACTATTGGTTTCAAAATACTATTTAAGACTAAATTTGCGATTAATTCGCGAAATAAATATAAATTCCGATTATTTATTGCGATTTAAATAAGTGATTAAAACTCTAAATACAGTATAAAATGCTTTAATTACTTAGTCTTTAGACTTAAATAAAAACATTTATCACATGACGTCAGACATCAATACATGTTTTGAAATTAAATTGAAATAATAATTATTGTTACAAATAGTGATTGAATTAAAGGTAAAACTGGTATAAAATATCGATACATTCCGTACCAATACAATTTTACAACTCATTCAAAATTATTTGTAAAACAACAAACACTATAAAACATATCGAAGGGGGTGTAGCTCAGATGGTAGAGCGCTCGCTTAGCATGCGAGAGGTACAGGGATCGATACCCTGCTCCTCCACTTCATTTTTGCTATTTTATTTTATTTTACTTACAAGTTAGTAGAATCTAATGCAGATTTTCTCATTTTATATTTTATCAAGTTAAATGCTGCTTACTAAATGGGAAAATGCTCTAACTATAATTCCCGTTTACATGTTCACGGTTTTAAAAAACTGGATTACTGTTTTTGGAACAATTAAAGCAATTAGAAGCTAACCATATTAGTTTTAGCCGCAATTTGGCTTTATTGTTATGCATTGTAAAATATGATTTCTTTATAAATCATATGCAAATTGTTTACCATTTGACTCAAAGATTAGTATTTTTATTTTTTTTTTGTCGTAAAATAATGTTTCTAGTTATTTTGAATGGTTTTTATCATGGCACTTAACCATAAAAACCAAAATCTTATTTTCTCCCCATATAAACTTTACAGCCAAAAAGCTCCCTAACGCCCCAATTGCGGCTAAATCTAATATGGTTAGCTTCTAATTGCTTTAAATGTTTCAAAAGCAGTAATCAAGTTTTTTAAAGCCGTGAACAAGTAAAAGCCAATCATGGTAAGACATGTGTTAAGTTAACTTGAATTCACATATAAAGTGTAAAATTTAGTCAATTTTGTTTACAAACCTATTTGATAAAATAAGTTTTTGAAATTCTTCAAGTTAATTAAAATAAATTGCTTTGTTTTACTCCTTTCTCACTATTTATTTGCATGATACAACTGTCAAACTTTAATAGATGACTCATACCCGGAGTTGTGTTTATTTATAAGGCCTATTAGGCCTGGTTTGAGAAGATCTGATCTGTATATACAGTATTCTCTAGTTTGCAATGAGCATTTTTTATGGTATTGTCAATATATTTGAATGTTTTTTGTGTGAAACTATAAAAACTATGATAGATCCAATTGAATTAATTTATTGAGGACAATAAGATCATTACTACAATATTATGTTAAAATCTATTTAACATTGTTTGTGAAAAGCAAATAAAATTTAATTTGATTTTCTTTATGTACTTTTCTGGCATACAATCGATAGTTAATCTAAATATACAACAGTTTTAGTCATATTTATTATTTCTTAATTGGGCTTAAGTGCGAGCACTGGCATATTTCAATGTCTAATTTTCGAAATAAACAATTTGAACATTGATTTTACAAAAATATTTACTTAATCAACAGTCGATGGAAAAGTTAATTGGCACAAGAAATATTGTATAATATAACTTGAGTAAAGTTTAAACAAAATAATTAAATTTTAAATTGTTTAATACATCAAAGAATAATTGGTATTATAAAATGTAAAAAACTTTAAACATGCAAAAAACTATTAATATAAAAATATAATACAGTCAAGTGCAGTATAATGAACACAACTTTAATACAAAATTGCACTAAAAATTATCCAGTTTAATGAACAATACTGTATAATGAACAATTTAAGAAAATTTTTCCAATTTATTATATTGTCATTTGACTGTAACTTAATTTAGTCAAATTAACTAGATCGTTGCCAAAATAATAAAATATATTAATCAGAAATTAGCAACCACAAAAATGTTTATAAATTAAAATAAGACTTATGAACCCTTAGCATAAACCAATTATTGTTTTAATACAAAAAATTTTTTTAAATTAAATTATACTGTATTATAATTAAAGGCAAAAGAAATAGACTATTTATAGTCTTTTTCATACTGTGTGTAGCATAGCAAAAATATAGAAACAAAAATTGTTGCGAGCATAAATATGAAATCAATTATTTTATTGTCGAATATGACAATTTTCAAAATAATAATGTTAAAAATGACTATTTGTATTTATTTAAAATTAGAGTTATCCAATACAGATATTAATTGAAAATAAATTATTCCGTTTATTGGTACGAGCGGTTTAGTCACAAATAATTTCTGAATATTCATGTTTCTCTATATTTTTATATTATAATCAAATTTTCAAAAATCGATTACTTGAAAACTATTTTGAATTAAAAAATAAAAAAAATAATTTGTTTAGTAACTCATAGAAACTAAACAATTATAAACAAATCAACTTAATTTGGCAAATTTTTACAAATGCCCTTTCCTCTTTACACGATAAGTCTTAGTTTATTTGAAACTTGTGATCTTGCAACAACTAAAATTCTTTATTCAATTCTATCAATTACTATAGAAATAATCGAATTAATTTACATAACATGAAATGTTATTTTGTTATTGTATATAATCTTTATTGTTATTATTAATTTATTATTACTATCAAAGATACAAGTTTAATATTCAACTTTTAAATATACAAACTCATGTTTGCATACTTGTGACTTTAATATATTAATATTAGAAATGACTTAAAATGTAATTTTTTGGTATAACTTTCTAATAATAAATATTAGTTTATAAAAATATTTAAAAATACTGGCAACAAACTTAATAATAAAATTTTAAAACTAATATTAATTAATAACTTTATAAACTAAACTAATAATATTTAATTTAATAATTAAATCAATTAAAATGATATAAAAATGGAATAATACATGTTTAAAATGCTAATTTGTTTTACAACTACTTATAGATAATTTAAAAATCGTTTAGTTTCTAAATTTGAGAAATATTTGAAATGTTTTTCAGAATAAATACTGCAAAAGAAGTATTAAATCTTAACTGTCACTCAATAAAAGAAAAGTAAATAACAAATTAAGTTAATTATAGATTTTTTTGAGTTAATTCGATGGGTCTTAGAGTACAGTACATAACATGCAATGTCTGTACAAATCATATTCTGTATAAATCGAGTGCAAGTGCTGTAAAGTATAGAATTCTATAATATATGTATACACTATATTGTAGTTCTAACGTATAGAATACTAATACAATATACTTACTGTATATAAATGATAAAAATGCATTGTATTTAGGGATGAAAATTTAGCATTAAACTATATTCTAGGGAAAACATTAGCCTAAATTTTTAAAACTTAAGTAAAAATTTTTAATCTAAAATTTTTTTTATTTTTTATTATTATTAATATTTTAAAATTATATAAAATATCTATAAATTTAACTGCACTATTAATATTTATACCGTAAATAATTTATTTATTAATTTTTAAATTAAACTTTAAACTAATATTAAAATTTATAATAAGCTTAAGCTTCTATTAATTTTTCTAATTCTTGTATTTAACAACTTATTTCTAACTTTTATGCAATTTTTTTTATTGTTTGGCAATTTTATAACAAATTATTGTTGTGATTAATAAAACGTGCTTAAGTTGATAATTTAAATTTTGTTTAGCATAAATGACGCATAAATTTTATATAACGAAAATTAAAGTTAAACCTTGAAATGATGTAATTTTTTAAGACCAAAATTTAACTTCTTACAACCCTAATTATAATTGTGTAGAAGTGAAGTGAAAGTACTATCGAATTACAGACAGATGTCACTAATATATTGAATTGAGTTTAGGTTAAGTAAAGTTAATGTATTTGTATTTGTATTGCAGTATAGGTTCGAGACTAGAGTCGAGTCTTGAGCTCTTGAGCTCTTCTATGGCATTGTTTCCTCCATTTATTGATTCCACAAATTCTTTAAATATTTTCAATCAAAAGAATATTTTGCTATTAATCGAGAATTCAATTGAATTGTGAATCAAATGAATAGTTTGACGATTCGATTGAATTATTAGCTAATTATTGTCCTAACAATCGATTGTCACTCAATTGAAGTACAAATGTTTGATTCAATTCAAAGCAATTTATTTATTAATGAATCGAATCTTTTAATTGATTATATGCTTAAGAATAAACTTAAAGGTATTTACAGTTATTTAAACACTTTATCTCTAATCAAAGTTTGCAAACTTTTCAATTGATTAGAACTCAACTCATATTTGTTTTCCAATTAATTATTAAACAAACGATTCGTTTATTTTTGTTCTCAAATATGTTTCGATTCTCTTAACTCTAACTCTAATACTAACTCTAAATGATTATTGATTTAAGTCTTTAATCGCTTTTTTCGGTTCATTTTAATTAAAGATAAGTTTTGTTTTGTTTATTATTTTAACAATAAATTGTTTTAATATAATTTGTTTTAATTATTGCTTTTATTTGATTCAATACTTCAATATTTGTGAGAATATTATCGAAAAACAATTAATTGTTTAAAAGCTTAGAATAATTGAAATGAATTAAAGTTTAGATTTGTTTCAGATATACAAATGATTTATAGAAATTAATTAATTAATTGATTGTTACTATAAATGCAATTTGTATTTAGAATTAAGTGATTATTAATTGATTAGAAATTACAATAAAAGTTACATTTATTGCATTACTTCATAAAATAACTCAATTAATCAATAATTTGATGTATAGTTAGTTGATATTCAGTATATTTGGATAAAAACGCAAACATTTAGTCTAATGTGAAATAAATATCAGAATTGAAACATTAGATTATAATTAGATTATAATTATTTACTAAATTAAGTTATTATAAGTTATTGTAATGTTAGGCAAATTGGAAACATATGTGAATTTTGAAGTCTAGTATATCTCGAAATGCATTCAATTTAATCATTTTTGATAAACATTTGATAAATTGAAAAAAGGATACATTTATTCAATTCTAGTGAATTAGAGCGTAAACTAATGTATATTTATTGTATACTATTCTAACAAATATTGTCTTCAGTTTTGCAATACTTTCGCTAATATCGAGTTCTGATAGAATCTGAATCTGGTTTTGAATTATTAGTGATTTTTACAATAATCGGTATTTTTAGTACAACCAAAGGTCAAACAAATGAAGAATAAATGAGAATCCAATGCCGGGACTCATCGTATTTAAGCGTCGCTGGTCTGTGGGCTCAGACGATCTGGTAGTGCCGGCGACCATACTATTAGTGATTCACTTAATATGGTATTAATTTTAGTCAGTTATAAAGTTTTGCATTTATTTAAATATAATTTGCAATCGACTGAAAGGCTAATCATTCTAACGGTGACTGCAATCACATACAAGAATAGCGATTATTACAGATGTCAATCCACTATATATCACATCTTGGGATACATTGTAATACTGATTGGATCAGTTATTATCGAGTGCTTCATAGTATGGCTTTCTATGAGAGGCTCTATTCTGAACACAGGGCCCAGAACTCCGATGAAAAACTTACTTTACATAAGAATAGGTATTATTGTATTAATAGTTGTTATCAATACTGTAATTAATTTATTCAATATCTAATCGATTTGTATCAAAACAATAGTAATATTTGCGGTCGAAATAATTTGGATGATTTTGGCCTCAATATTGATTCGAAAAAATCTCAATAACAAGAACTGTTCGACCAGTTTCGCTGCCGACGCCCTCTTAGGCATAACTGTCTCTAATTTGTTTGTAATCGCAATTGTCTTCATAACCATTTGGTGTACATACGATGCGGCCGGGCGTTCATGGGTTAAGATGAAAGTTTATCAGAACAGCCTGAAAGAGGGACAGTCGAAGTTTAGGTACCGGCGCTCTGGAAACAGTCAGCGCAATTGGAGGCACAGGTATGCGTCAATATATTATATACCTGGTCTATTTTTGTTCGTTTGTTGCGTTTAACTTCTATTTGTGTTTTGGTTTTGGTTTTTGTGACTTTTTAATGGTTTTGGTTTAATTTGGAGTTTATGTCAATTATTCGTTATTTTGATTTGAATTAATTAACTAATAAACGACTGAAAGGCACGTAATGTTGACTTAAATGTTGTTTTATGTGTATAACCAAACACTTAATCATTTGGAATGATTTTGAATTAAGAATCGCTGTTCGCGAATATCAGGACAGTTGGGACCGAAGATGTCGTCTTCTGTTTTGTTGTGTTGGTAATAACGATCGACAACAGGTCTGAGACTAATATTCTAACATTGAATGAAATGTCGAAATATTTTTAATTTGTATTCGTTTGGCAAAGAATTCATTTACAGAAATAGCGAAACTGTTGTCAGAGTTCTTCCGAGACCTGGATGTCGTGCCTTCGGATGTGATCGCAGGTCTTATTCTGTTGCGTCGAAACCAAAGACTTCAACGACGAGTGATAGTCAACAAACGAGAGAACCAGACGTTTCAGTTTCTATCGGGAGTTGCGGTCACTTCTAACACCAAATTCCTTGACGTAAACCATCCCATAGTCGCCGAAGAGATCCAAACGTTAATACATTTCCTGCACTACGGGTTAGCTGTTTATGGTTGGCCTATCTTTATGATGATGAACAGCGCCACCGGCTGTTGCCAACTGTTTCCAAACATGAAGTGCTGTTCTCAGAGTTCGTTCTGTTGTTTCAACTGTTGGTCAGCACATAAACAAAGATCTGATTCCGAGCGCGGGTTTGTCGTCGAAGACAATTGCTGTCAATGTAATTACGCGGCCCTTAAGAACATGTGCCAAACGCACAACTATGAGCTCATTTATGCTACATATCACGTGGCTATAGGAGAGCCACCATTTTTCGTGGCCCTGGACTACGACAAGAAGTCAGTTGTGATCAGTGTTAGGGGAACTCTGTCTCTACACGACGTAATGATTAGTTTTTTGGCTTTTGTTTACATCTTTTCTAACATTTAATTCACATATTTAGGTCATAACTGATCTGAACGCTGAGGGAGAGCTCCTGCCAACAGATCCAATACACGAAGACTGGTTGGCCCACAAGGGTATGGTTGAGGCGGCCGTCTATATACGGAATAAACTTAAAACAGAAGACGTTTTGAACAGAGCTTTGAATTACGCGCCTGAAAGAGGAACTCAAACCTTTAATATTGTATTAATCGGCCACTCATTAGGGGCCGGAACGGCAGCTATTCTCGCAATTTTGCTCAAACAAGAGTTCCCTGACTTAGTTTGTTTTGCCTTCGCCCCTCCCGGAGGCCTATTGAGTGCACCCGCACTCGAATACACCAAAGAATTTATTATATCTGTAGTCTTAGGCAAAGATGTTGTCCCGAGACTGGGTTTGCATCAAATGGAAACTTTGAGGTTTGATCTGATCAATGCCATTAAACAGTGCACTGAACCCAAGTGGAAGATCATAGGCGGCGGTGCTCTGTGTTGTTGTCCGCACAGAGACACTAGAGTTGCCATCAGTTCGGAAGACATTTCTGAGTTGAATGTGAATAAGGAATTGTCTTCGCATCCAATTGATGACTCAATTGCACTCACAGTCCACTCTCCGCTCTACCCGCCCGGCCGTATCATTCATTTGGTTAGAAATCACCCGAAAAAGTCAGAGTAAGTCAAAGTCTCTTTTTATATGTGTTTTATGTGTTCTATATTCTCAAAGCTTACACTCAATGCTCTATTCCTTCCTATGCTGTCCTCAGCATTAAATACGAGTCCAAATGGAGGTATAATTAATGCTTTTTTACTTCTTTTGCTTATTTTCTTAAATTATTTCGAATTAATTGACATTTGATTCAAATAACAGGCAATTTGTGGGTAAAAAGGATCCGGTATTTCAGGCCTTATGGGCTGATAACACGAATTTCAACCAAATACTTATATCCCCGGTCATGATCCAGGACCACATGCCTGACAAGATGTTGGAAGCACTCGAGAAACTGCTGGTTCACATCGGACCGGCAAAACCGCAGCGAAGTATACAAAACGAGACAAACACTCAAATTCAGTCTAACCGGCCATTTGTGACCAATTGTGAGTCAAAGACTCTGAACTCATTAGACATCGAATGTCCACAAAATCTAGTCTTAGAAACGAGTTTTACTGATTCGCCACTCATTGCACAAAATGTTCAAAACGCCAAACGACTCCTTCAGAGACCTGTCCGCCCGACCCAACTCATGTCATCCAGTGATCCAAACAAAGTTGATCTCATGCGCGACGACTGGTTTGGAGCCGCACCGTTGGCCTCACCCGAGACGCTGAGCGACACTTCCAGTATCTCATCGCGAAGTACAGGTGTTCGGACCAGTTGGGCTCAACTGCCGGTCTTCACCATTAATGACCGCCAGTTTTGTCAACAAAAAACGGTTACATTTCAACCGAACTCTGACTCGACGTCGAGGTATTCGAAAATCACAAACCAAGAGGTCGTACATCATCTGAACGATGAGCTGAATATACCGCTCGTCGACAATGACATACAAATTGATTCGAATATCAATCGAAATGATGTTTCGAATAAGAATTTATGCGATAATCGATTTGCACTGAATTTGAATTTCAATTCAATAAATCACAAAAATCAAGAAATGAATGAAAACAACGAATTGTTTGGTTTATTGGAAGTTAAGGACCAGAACTATAACAACGCGTCGTCGAACTCGTCGGACAATAACGTCCAGGACTTGAATTCGGGCGAAATCCTGAACTCCCGGTGCGAGTCGACCAATGAAAACGAGTCATTGGCAGCACTGCATCGCTTCAGTTCAGACACCGATTTGAGTACAACTTTAGAGCCAAAGCCACAGCCGTTGCGCAGAAGTCACGAAGAGATCCATTTAAACAATTTGGACGACTCTTGCGATGTATTCGAAGGCCAGTCACTCAACATAAATGCCGAACAAAACCACTCGAATTCAAACGAATCAAATACAGGGGAAGTGTCGCCGACTCTACGTATTCTCTTCCATAAACTACTGACCATTGAGTCGCCGACCACTGACTCGGATATGAATGCGAACCAGATTTCTAGTCATTTCGCTGGCAATCAATTCTGAATTAGCGTTAATTCGCAATCATTTGACACGTTTTGCCATTTTTTCAATTAGTTTTGACTCAAATTTTAACTTTAATTTTACTCAAAATTGACTGATTATTGACTCATTGACTCATTTGGTTTATACAACTATTTTAATCATCAGTTTATTTATGAAAGCATTGAAAGCTTTTTTGACTTAACTTTTATTCTCGTATTTTAATATATTCTCATATTTGTTCAGTTAATCCATTCCCTGCTCTCTAATCAATATTATTATAATTGAAACAATTGAAAACAATTCAAATATTTAAGTAAAACCTATCAAATATTTATAAAATATATAATTTATATTATATTTCGAAACCCTTTTTCAAACAATCAATTTATTTCTATGAGATCTATAAGTTTGCTGTGAAGTGAAAACCCATTGAATTAAATATTGATTGGATTTGAATTAGAGATAACTTTTGTGGTACTGGTCGTAAAATTTATATTTATTGAATATGTAGTAAATTATTGCCTTTTTTATTGTGATATTTATTTGAAAAAAGGCAGAGATTTTGATTTTCAGCTAAACTTTTGACAAATTGAATAATTTGTGATTCGTATGACATGTACTTAACTTTTCATTTAAGTACTTATTTATGTAAAACCTATTTATGATAATAAAAGTGAAATAATTGACTGAATATTGCAAACTTCAATTCAAATCAATTAAATATTTTTAAATCTATTGTGAAATTTATTTTATTTTTTTACTCAAATGCTTTCAATCATATATATGAGTATATGAGAGAAGTTTTTGTTTTGTTATTCTGTTCTTAATGTTGCCCTGGGAGAGGAGAGGATAGGAGAATAGGTAGTGTTAGTACAGGTATATGCATATTAAATATTAAGTTTTTTCATTCAGGGATTTAAATGAAATTTGTTTTTTGTTTGAATTGTCTTATTTGGGCACTTCTATGGCAGAAGTGTATGTCTTCGGCCAATTGCTGAGTGCGAATGGATTTCCAAAACAGTCGTTGTTTTGCAAATGGAAAATACATTTCGGTTTGTATGCATTGATCGCATTTCTAATCGATTCTAATATTGAAAATATAATTCAGCGCTTAGTCGACAGAAGAATATTTTTAGAATTCAGTGTCGACTGAAAATTGAGCTCTTAATACACTAAACAATGAGATAATTACTGAACCAATTAATGCCGACAATTATCTTAAGAGATTTAAAAATAGCGTTTGTTTTAATTAATTGGTTGAGTATTAACGCTACTATTAATCCAATTACTGATAGGTTCTAATTGGAAACTCTTAGAGGGCTTAGCAGAAGGACAGACTCAAGTGGACGATCCGGACACTCAAGAAACTACTTATTTGTGTCATCCGATTGATGTGCACTTCGTAACCAAAGGAATTCAAGGTTTGTGCAGACATTTGATCAACCCTACCCTCCAGAAGGAGGGAGGGAGGGAGGGAGAGGGTGAGGGAGAGAGGGAGGGAGAGAGAGAGAGAGATTGATGGGGAGATGCGAATTTCTTAATCGATACAAAACTAAAACCCTTTGCACTACTAAACAGCAATTATATTGTCCGATAGGTTGGCCAAAACTAGAGCTACAGGTGTGGCACCAGGACTCATTCGGTCGGTGCAATATATGCAGCTACGGCTTCATTCATATGCCATCACAAGCAGGACATCACCGACTCGTTTGCCACACGTGGAGACCCATCGGCTCATTAGGCGATCAAATATCAGAGCTTTTCACTGATGAGAGTTTGAAACTAACGAATGAAGATATTATAATCAAAAACGAAAACCGCTCTCGACTTCAGACCCAAGCCATGGGTGAAGTCGGTCTCGAACTCTATGTCGTGTTTAAAAATTTTGAGATTTACGGAATCGAAACCTAATTAATATAATTAACAAATTTAAAATGACTTTCAAAACCTATAAACTGTTTACTAAACTATTTGTTTTTACACTAATTTATTGCATTGAATGTCAAGAATTAAAAGTAAATTTAAGCAAAAGTCTAACCGAAATGATATCAAATGCACCAAATGATACAACAACTCAGTCAACAATTACCACAACTCTGGAGACAAACATTACCACAACTCAGGAACCAATTACTTCGACAACCAGTAGTCCTGAGCCCTCAGAGGACGAGGCGTTTAAGCATTACATACACTATAGCGAAGATTACTGCACTTGTAATCTTCGACTGGACTGGTGTGACATCGAGTGCTGTTGTGATACCGATTGCACTGATTCGGAAAAGTCGTCGTTTAGTGAATGCATCGAAACTCGAAAACAGATTTACGATTCGAGATATTGTAGAAATCGAAACATTGTTTACATTAATAATACCAAAACTACAGTCGAAATGTCATCGAATGGTCTCTTTTGCATAGTTTGGGACAATACTAATGAAAGACATTTGTTCGACGACGTCATACCCATCAGTGATCTGAACAAACTGTTGAATATAACGGCTCAACACAACTATAATTGGAGTCTAAAGAGCGACAAAAAAGTGGTTAAATCGACTGAATCTGTATTTCCAAAACTAAAAGACTTGAAAATGAAGTCCGGAAAGAGTTTACGGATTGAGAGGACATTAAATGAATCGAAAGTAGAGATGAGTTGGAAATTACCGAATTCTGTGGTCTTCAGAGATGGCGAATGTAATTCATTAAAATCAGTTAAATATTTAAAAGATTACCATTCGTTGTGCTATCGGTTTATAAGCAATTTGAGCGAACAGTGTCTAATGAATGAGTATTTGAACGCAAGTTATTACAAATCGTTTAAATTTATTTCAAAAAACTTTTCAAATCCAAGCGATTCGACAATAATTTATGTTAACATTACAACAGATATAGACTTTGATGAGCCGTTATATGACATGAAAAACAGAATTTGTATGAATTCAGTCAAATCTGTTCACTATATTATTCAACACTTGGGTTCGAACGGTATTATTGACGCGAATCTGATTTTAGAAACGACTCATTTGGACCATAACGTCAAATGGTTTAAACAGTCGTTTGACGTAACTTTCATTTGGTTTAATAAGTCGATTGGATTGGAATTAAGTGGAAATCCCGGATATATTGTCGGAAAACCTATTTTGGCTGCATCTGCATCTAATGATAAGAATCTGACGCGAGATATGAGTGGATATCGAATATTATCTCAAAATAATAACATCTTTTGTGACAAAAATGACACAAAAGAGTCGATTAATTTTGGGATTAATCTGAAATCGGGTTGTCTTTTAAGAATCAATTATCAAAATGAAGACAACATTTGTGAAACAATTCAGAAAACAATTTGGAAATTATTAGAACCCGAACCACATTTAGACTATATCGGAGTGTTTGGTAATTCGTCTCCAGAAGTACAAACTGATTGGATCCGAATCTTAGACGTAGACAACACTAGTGTTGACTCATTTGGTTACGGTTTATGTCCTATATTAGTGACCGGAATATCTCTGCACTTGTATTACGCATTTGCTGGAAGTGCTAATCAGCCACAGATGAAGATAGTGGGCGCAGTCAAACAATTTCACACTCAGACCAATATTCTCGTCAAATGTCAAACCCATTCCGTTAATTGCAATGATCTGTTCATTGAGTTAAGCAGTTCCGTCACATTCCTCGACATAACAAAGCCCTCTCGGCCCGACTTCGCCCCTCCGGTCACTTTCAAAATACAATTGCCATCAGATTTCTTCTATCCATTTCTCACTAATTCTAATCAATTTCTAATTACCGATAAATTTACAATAATTTGTTTATTCATTATTTTATTTACGAATAATATTTTAAATTAAAAATAAATTTCACTATAGGTATAGTCATAGCTGTCTATCAATAATTATTTACAAAACATAAGAATTGATATTTTGTATTAAGAATGTATTTATTTGTACTCTTTTAAAGAATTCAGTTATGAATATACGGAAATGTTGGCGAAAACAATATATTTATACAAAAACTATTATAACTTTTTATGAATTTAATGAATAATTTTAATTGAAAATTTGGAAAATTTACAAGATAACATTATGATATTAAAAATTAATTAAATATTTATATCATCTTAATTTGTAACATGCAAATTAAAATGTTCTACGCTTGCACTGACGTCCTATTGTATTTCAAAGTAATAAATAATTTGATGTATTTGTTGTTTATAAATAATTAATAATAGAAATTGTGTCCAAAATAAAAATGAATAAAATTGTGGTCATTATCATAAAAACTGCTTATTTTTACGGATGAGTCGTTAGATACCGTGGAAACCAATTTAGATAAAATATTTTGTGTTCAAAACAAATTTGTTTGTTTAGTGCAAATAATTTTTACATTTCTATCATTACAAGTTTAGACGGCTTTTACTAAAGTATTTGTTTGCAAAAAATGGACTCAATTTTAATGGTCGCGAGATTTACTCACAAGAAGAAGATTTTCGTTATTTTCATTTTATGTAACATTGCTTTAGCCAAAGCCAATAGAGGTAAGGCTTGACGTTATTTGACTTTTCAATCCATTTTAAATTATTTAAAACGCAATTTTTGTTTTTAAATTGTTAAAGTTGCTTGTACTGTGATGTCACATTACTAATGTGCATTTAATTATAAATTATTATATAATATGCACGGCTGCTATTTGAGTATAACTTTACAGCATTTTTATAAAATTTACAGATCAAGGAAAGGGAGATCAGGGAATGGAGATCAGGGTAGGGATTTTAATTCTTTTAAAAACTTATAAAATTATAATGGAATTTAATTAGCTTTAACTAAATTTAAAACTGGATTTAAATCTAGGAAAATATCTAAATTTTGATTAAAAAAAACTTAAAGAATTTTCATGCCGTTTTTTTACCATTAGTTATATCTATGATATCGGCACCTATCTTGGCTAATCCTGATTAAAACACTCATTTATACGGATGTAATATACAGAATTAATATACAGTAAATTATATTGAATATAAAACCTTTATTATAAAAAAAATCTAATCTTTTATATTAATTCTAATAAATATAAATTAATTTCTAAAATAAAAGCCAATAATAAACAATATTTTATCAAATAAAATTGATTTATTAAATTACCAGTGCATATTTTTAAATATTTAATAAAATCAATTTTATTTGATAAAACAGTTTAATTTTAAAATAAATTAAATTAATTCAAATTTTAAATTATACTATTACAGTCAGTTTTTTCTAAAAGTGGTTTAAATATAATAATAATTTTTAAAACAAATTATCTGCAATGATATAGTATTAACAGATAAATTGTTTTAAAAATTAGTTTTATTTTTGGACCACTTTTAGAAAAAACTGACTGTACTTAATAATTTTAGCAGATTGTGCTTTTGTAAAACAAATTTTATTTGCAATACATGTATGTTAATTTGGAATATTTTATAAGAATTTACATAAATAATATTAAATAAATAAATTTATTTATTTAACCAATATTTTTAATTGGTTATAAGTTAATTTTAATAAGTTTAGTTAATTATACAGAATTTAACGCAAATTAAAACCTAGAAAAGATAAATTCTAGAATAATTTGCCAACTTAAATCATGCAAGTTCTCTTCACATTTTTGAAGAAAAATCCAAACTTTTAGTTATTTAAACATATTCTAATAAGTTAATATTTTATAAGAAATTAAAACTTATTTCTCAAAAGCAATTAAAAATACAAAGTTTGATTAACCAGTTTGTATCTTAAAAACTAATTACAGGAAAATGCAGCGATAATTGTCTGAACGGAAACTGCGACAGTTCTGGTGACTGTGTTTGTGACCCGTGTTGGCACGGATTCAAATGCGATCAATACAGTAAGTGAGACAATACAGACTTTAAGTTTTAGTTCACTATTTTTAAATTTTATTACTTTTATTAAAATATATTTTTATAATCAAAAGAAATTAAATTAAAATCTAAAATAAAAAATAATGTTTTAAAGATGGGAAAAGTTAATAAATTTAAAAAATCTTTTTTTGCTCTTGTAGGTTTTCTGATTTGAACAAGCATATTTTTTTAAAAATTTATATACTATTCTTTTTTTATTAATAGAAATATAAATAAATAATATAAAATATAAATCTAGTTCCAATGAACATTTCAAAACTTACAAATAAATTATAACTTATAAATAAATCAAAATCAATCATTAGTTTAAAAATATTTGTTAGAAATTGATTTATTATATAAATAATTAAATAATATATAAATAAAAGCTGATTTATTTCAACTTAAACAATTACTCAAACTAATTAAAAAACTAATAAAAAAATTTGATTTGAAGGCTACATTAACGTAATAAGTTTTGATATAATAAACAGATATAATTTTGCAATCAATTAAATATTTATGCATTTATGCAATTGTTTGCGATTTGATTGGATTTGTTGTTTCAGTTGATGCCCATCGGCCAGAGTTTGACGTCAGTGAGAAAAGAATTTATATAAATAGACATAACATTGATATACATAAAGAAAAAGCGCTTTTTGTGGCGAAGGCTCACGACATCGATCTCGACATTACTTGCAATCAGAGAAAAAAAGATTGCATTTGTGCTCAAATAGTTTATGGCATAAAAGAACAGAATAACGAGCAAGCACTTTTTACAATTAATGAAAATACTGGGGAATTATATTTGAAAAACACCGATAAAGCAGTTAACGATTTCAGATATTCAATAGTAATTACTGCACAACCTTTAAACAAAAGATCAGAATCTAAAGCATCGGAATTACACTTAACTGTAATAATTCAAAATGAATTGAATCGAATCAGACGTCAGGCAAAGGAAGAGAAGCCTTTGATGACCACTAATAAAGAGCCGATTTCGAGACAAATAACTAATTTTCAAACGACGTTCAGTTTGCGGGCTCTGTCGGGAGAACCGAATGCTTTGCTAATCGGCAATACAGTACAGTATCGGTTGGATGTGTCTCTGCCCCGAACTAGTGGTTTGGATATATTGCTCGAACTATACACTAAAGATGTGATTAATAGCAACTATTCTCCGGCACTCAGTCTATACAACATATCTGTAAGCAGTAAAGTGGCCGGAATTGGATTCGTAACAAACGGTGGTCCGCCTAAGCCTAAAATGCTTCTGAACCACATCAACAACAATGTGGTAATTGATTACTTGAGTTAATTGCAGGGCTTGTGAAGGTCGGCCGATCCAGGGGAGGGATTTTTCTCAAATTTTTGGCTAGAAACCTAGGGGAAGATCAGGGAGGAGATTTTTCCAAAAACGCCCAAAAAACCTATATATTTATGATGAAATTTTGCCTAATTTAACTGGATTTAAACTGAAT